>PITA01006303.1:0-101298 GCA_004023965.1 Spilogale gracilis
CTGCTTCTCCCTCTCTCACTCCCTCTGCTTGTGTTCCCTCTCTGGCTATGTTTCTCTCTGTCAAATAAATAAAATATTAAAAAAGAAAAAAGAAAAAAAAAAAGAAACGTGTCTTCTGTGGCAGAGATTTGGGAAAATTGTGTTTTAAATCATCTTAGTGATTTTACTATTCTGAGGGTCTTTCCATTTTTCTTTTACCCACTTAATCCTTACAACACCACTCTCAGAGCAATTTATTATGCCTGTCACCAAGAATACAGAGTGACACTGAAGGTTTCTTGCCTAAGATCACACGGCATTTTGTCTTTCTCCAGGACCAGTGATCTTAACTTCTATAGCACAGGACCTCTTCTCAAAGTAACTTATTTATTGTAAATAAACTCTGTAGGCCTAGAATAATATTTCATCTTCAATATCCTTGTTAATGTTTAAATCTGTTCTTCATAATAGCCACAATGTATGTAACACCTGGGACACCTGGGTGGCTCAGTCAGTTGGGCGTCTGCCTTCGGCTCCAGTTGTGGTCCTGCAGTCTTGGGATCAAGTCCCTCCTTGAGCTCCTTGCTCAGCGGGTAGTCTGCTTCCCCCTCTACCTGCCATCCTCTCTGCTTCTGCTCTCTCTCTCTCTCTCTCTCTCTCTATCAAGTGAATAGGTAAAATCTTTAAAAAAAAAAAAAAAGGTACTGAACACCTGCCTTGTGCAAGGTACCAGGGTGTTTCATGTATATTGTCTGTAATCCTCAAAAGTGCTATTGTAACGTCATTTCATGAAATGGAAACAGACTGACAGAGTGATGGAGGTTAAGTAACTTGCGTAAGGTCACAGAGCTAGTTATAGGATGGAGCCTGGTTTCAGGCCCAGGACAAAAGATAAGTATCCAGGATATTTAAAGAATTCCTACAAATCAATAAGAAGAAGGTAAAGAGCTCAATAAGCAAATGGACAAAAGAAATGAATAGGAGCCTAATAGGAGAGAAAACGTGTATAGACAATGACATGTGAAAAGATTAGTAATCAACAACATGCAAAATTAAACTACATTATACCATTTTACACCTATCAGCAAAAAAAAAGTTGAGCATCTCTAGGTGTTGGTAGGTCTCTAGAACAGTCTGAACCCCCAGACCCTGTTGGTGGGAGTATCAACTGAGTAGCCCTCTTGAGAAAATTGCAGCATCATCTGCTATAGTTGAAGAGCATAGCTGATAGTATGACTCAGGAATCTTATGGATTAGCTAGCCTATGAGTCAGGAAGCAGTGGTTCTCAATCCTGGCTACACAATGGAATCACCTGGAGGAGACTGTTTTAACTTGAAGGACCTTCTTTTAGTTTTTACTCGAATTCCAGTTAGAAGAATATAATATTAGTTTCAGGTATACAATACAGTGATTCAATACTTCAGTGCAGCACTGGGTGTTCATCACAGGTGCACTCCTTAATCCCATCACCTATTTCCCCCGTCTCCCCCACCTCCCTACCTGGAGGAGCTTTTATGTTTTAATTTTTTAAAGTAATTTATTTTATTTTATTTTTTTAGTGTTCCAAGATTCATTGTTTATGCACTACACCCCTGGAGGAGCTTTTAAATATTAGTGGTGCTGATTTCACCCCAGATCAGTTAAATCAGGATCTCCAAGGGTGAGGTTTGGGTATCAATAGTTTTTTAAGCTCCCTGGAGGATTATAATATGCAGCCTGGGTTGAAAATCACTACCTTAGTAAGTAGACACAGACCAGGAGACATGTGCAGGAATGGCCAAGAAAACCGTAATAATAGAACCCTGGAAATGATACAAATGTCCATTGACAGTGGGATGAATCGAAAAATTTTGTTGTAGTCCTACATGGAGTGCTATGTGGCAGTTTCACAGTGTACTACAGCTACACATGTCTGATGGATGAGCCTTAGGAACATAATGTGGAACAAAAAATGGCTAGGTGATTCTATATGTATGCAAAGTTCAAACACAAACAAAACTAAACATGTTTTGGGGGACACATACCTATGCATCAACACTATAAAGGAAAGAAAAAATAATATACACCAAAAAACCAAGATAGCGATTAGATTACCCTTGGGTGGCAAGGAAGGTGAGGCCCCAGGGCAACACAGAAGTCTTGATGATGTTCTGTTTCTTAAACTAGGCAGTGCCATGTGGTTGTTTATCTTATCATTATTCTTGAAACTTCACATTTATAGAATAAATGCCCTTCCCTGTGTACAAAATATTTCAAAGTAAACTTTTTTAGAAGTCAAGATTTTTTTTTTTAAATAAGTTGGTGCATTCCACTGAGTTTAACCAAGTTGAAGTCCTTGGTGACTTTGGATAGAGTGGTTTCAGTGGAGAAGCCAAAGTGTAGGCGACTGAGGGGTGATGGACAAGCAAGAAGGTAGAAGCAGCCATCGAGAAAGGCAGGGGATGGAGAGGGAGGAAGCTGGGACAAAGTCAAGGCTCACAGGTTTGGTGGTCACAGGGGAGGATGTTTATAGGAGGAATGGGGGGAATTGGTTATTTTTTTTTAAGTGGGCAAGTCACCTGGCTGGCTCAGTTAGTGGGGCATGCCACTCTTGATCTCAGAGTTGTAAGTTCAAGCCCCATGTTGGGTGTAGAGTTTACTTAAAAATGAAATACTTTTTAAAAATAAATAAAAGGGGGCAAGTCTTAGAGGGGATATAAAAACACTTTTACATTTGGGTCTTGATATCTAGAAAAATAGAGGTCTGCTCCAGAATGTCGCTCCCAGGGGTGTCCTAGCCTGTGCCCCTTAATTGCAAAAGTCGCTTTTTTAAAGCTGCTGAGTCCTGAAGAAAGTTAGAACAAAATCTCTCACTTAGATGTCATCTGAGATTTTTGTTTCTCCGTCTGGATTCAGAAGCCTTTGTGGGAATACAGTGCCCATCTTTCCCTTGGAGCAGTTCTTATTTCTCTGGTATTTCATGTTCTCTCTGAGCTTCAGTGCAGAGAAGTAATCTACTTTTTCTTAATTGAAGACATGAGGGATTTTCCTTCTCTTTCATCATTTTTGTATTTACCGTACCAAAATGTGTGTGTGTTAGTAATTAATAAAGATTTGGGGAAACAGTAGAATTCATCCATCTCTGGAAGAGAGTACTTTGAGCACTGCCTAGCACAACAGAAGAGCAACATGTGTGTTTTTCACATTGAATTTTAAACAAATACGTAAATAATAAAGTTCTAAATTTAATCTTCAGAGGTATTTCAATAGCAGTAAAATTTGGAATGTTTCACCAACAAAGTCATTTAGACAGTATTTCTCATTCATCCTCTCTGTAAGACGGATAAACAATGATATTGTCGCCATGACCATGAATCACACACACTCACTTTCCCGACGCAGCACGAGTATCAAGTACTCCCACTCGGGAGACACCGACGGCACGAGGCTCTTGGTTGTCTGTGATGTGGCCCTTGGAAAGTGCATGGACTTGAACAAGAAAGATTTCTCCTTGTCGGAAGCGCCATCAGGTTGTGACAGCGTCCACGGAGTGCGAGCAACAGCCACGGCCGCCACAGACTTTGAGGTATTTACTTCAGGAAACAGGCAGAGGGGCTCCTGGCTCTATTGGACATACTGAAGTCGAAGCAGTCATTACATATCTGTGATTCTCTGGATTCAGTATTTTCTATGAATTAGCAAACCTGCAATTCTGCTTTTATGAGAACATTTGCCAATAAAGGTTTTTCCCCTACCTGTTCATTTCTGTTGGTTCTAGGATGATGAATTTGTTGTATATAAAACCAATCAGGTTAAAATGAGGTATATTATCAAATTTTGTATATCTGGAGATGAAATAAAGGACTTTCATCCTTGTAACACTACTGAATTAGAGGAATACAGACCCGAGTGTTCAAATTTTTCAAACGTTGAAGGTAAGACAGTTTTCTTGAATGCTCTTTTATATGATATTTATAAAACTCAAACATTTTCTTTTTAGAGGAATTTATGTTCATGTTCAGTAACTGTATCTACAACTTCATACATAAATTTCCATTTTCTTTTTTATTTTGTACTTAAGAGGATACTTGAGAGAGGTTAAGTGATCTCAACATCACATGTTACTTTGTTAACATGCATTGGACAGCCAATGCTAAAACCCACTGAAGTAATTTAAGATGTCAAAGCACAAAAAGTGTAATGGAGGTCGATAAAGTGGACAGAAGCCCCAGCTTTAGAATCAGGAAGCTCGGATTCGAGGATCAGCTTGCCACTTACTAGGCTGATCACATGATCACATGAAGCGAACTGTATAAGCTTTTTGGGCCTCAGTTTCTCTGTGTTGCCAATGAGCTCAAAATCTGCATTAAGTGAAGGTACTCCCCAAACTGTAATATACAGCTTGTATGTTAGTAGTAGAACTATATGAGAGCATGATAGCATCTCAGAAAATTGTAAGGCCAAACTATTTTAATATTTATTAATAGCATTATAAAAACACATTAGCATTTTTGACTGGGATCAAACTATTTTTTGCCAGAAATGTACGACTTCATGTATAAGAAAATGACTACTGTTTTTTTCTCCGAAAGCATTAAATGAAATATCTGTAAAAAAAGAGTATATATTTATGTATCTAATTATATGTGTATTTTTGTACCACCTGGTATAGAAGGGGAACATTTTCTTCATATGCTGTATTAGTTTGATGTGTTCTTTGGACTGAGAGTCTAGGGGGTCTCATATTGGTCCGACACACTTTTGTGGTGCAGTAATAGTGACTGACCAATCAAAATTACAGGCCAGGGAATGGATATATCTATTTGTGCGTAAACCACACTTATAAATTCTTGAAGACTTTTGTGTACTTGTATGTACGCTTAAATGTATGTCTTTCAAGTAATTGTGTGACTCTAAATTTTCAGGATGAGTCCTCAGACTCTCTAGATTAAAAAGGCAGAATGTCTATTATGAAAACTGCCCCCATTTTTCTCATGTGGGTTCACTTGCTTTACGGCATTGGCTATTGAAAATCATAAAATGCTGCTTGTCCATTTTTCTTACAATGTAATGTATGAAGGGAAGAGGGAGGAATAACGATTAAGATAACAAAAACAGACAGTGCAGGGCATCTGGGTGGCTCAGAGGGTTAAAGCCTCTGCCTTCGGCTCAGGTCATGATCTCAGGGTCCTGGGATCGAGGCCCGCGTCTGGCTCTCTGCTCAGCAGGGAGCCTGCTTCCTCCTCTCTCTGCCTGCCTCTCTGCCTACTTGTGATCTCTCTCTGTGTCAAATAAATAAATAAAATCTTTTTCTTTTTTTTTTTAAAGATTTTATTATTTATTTCACAGAGAGAAACACAGCCAGGGGAGTGAGAGAGGGAGAAGCAGGCTTCCCGCCGAGCAGGAAGCCCGATGTGGGACTCGATCCCGGGTCTCCGGGATCATGACCTGAGCCGAAGGCAGTTGCCCAACCAACTGAGCCACCCAGGCGTCCCAATAAATAAAATCTTAAAAAACAAAAAAAAAAACAAACAAAAAAAAACAGTGCAGGGATGGTTTTAAAAGCTAACCTTTTAATTTTTTTACAATTTTATTTATTTATTTGACAGAGAGAAACACAGCTAGAGAGGGAACACAAGCAGGTGGGTGAGAGAGGGAGAAGCAGGCTTCCCGCTGAGCAAGGAGCCCGATGTGGGGCTCAATCCTGGGACTCTGAGAATATGATCTGAACCGAAGGTAGACGCTTAACCAGGTGCCCCTAACACTTTTAATTTTTTATTGTGTAGATTATCAGTTAGCAGACACCAAGCCTTTCAGCAACATAAAGCCCGGCCTGCAGGATGTCTCTGGCAATTCAGTTCCTCTTAAGGATGTTCACATCAAGGGGAAAATAATAGACTTCGTAGCCGAGGTATGTTCTTTGTGGTTAAAAACATGTGTTTCTGATACTTGAAACAGATAAATGACTATTTGATTATAGTTGCCAAACTAAACAACATGCATTTCTAAAAATCTGTTTATTCATTAGTACCTACTACATACCAGGGACTGTTCTAGTTTCTAGGCATACAGCAATGAACAAAAGAAAAACTGCCCTATAGAGCATACATTTTATTGAGAGACTAGGCTAAAAACATGATCACTAAATAAAGTGCACCATATGTTAGATGGTGATAGGTGCTAAAGAAGAAAATCTAAGCAGAGAGGATAGGAGCTTCACAGGAGGGGAGGGTTTTGAAATTATAAATATCATGGCCAAAGAAGGCCTCACTGGGAAGGTGACATCTGAGTGCAGACATGTAGGAAATAGAGGAGACTAAATCATGTGGACATCTAGGTGTCGCTCATTCCTGGTGAAGAAAACAGCATGTGCAAAGGCCCTGTGGTGGGAGCAAGCCTGAGATGGTCAGGGACATCAAGGCCACTGTGGCTATAGCAAAATAGAAGGGGGAAGCATTGCAGGAGATTGGATCAGAGAGGTGGTGTGGGGGTCAGCTCACATCAGGACACAGGATGTACTGTCCTTAATTCTACCTGAAATAGAAGCCTTTAGAAGACGTTTGGCAGAGAAGCGGTTTGGTCTCATCTGTTTTAATAGGATCACACTAGCCACCATGTCAAGATCAGTCTGAAGAGGATCAGTTAGGAGACGTCTTAGGTCAAGTTGTCTGGAAAACAGACTCTAGGTGGAACTTTGTTTTCAGGAAGCTTGTTGGGAAGTGCTGTCAGGAACAACACATAAGAGAACAAGGGAGTCAGAACCTGGCAAAAGGAGACGTTGGACCATGACACATCCAATATATGATGCATATGAGTCCTGAGATGATCTCAGAAGGAGCTCTGAGGCTGAGATGGCCCTTTAGAGATGTTCTGACCTGAGGCCAGGCACCAGCCTTTTGCTTGCGGAGGGACCAGTCACTGGATGGGGCTGCCTGTGGGTGGGGGCGTGGTCATAACCTTGGGTGAGGCAGACCACCTTTTGCTAAGGACAGTCTGGGGAAAGACACAGCAGATGACGCTCCCAGCAGCTTTGGTCCTGAAAAGGACATCTGGGAGCATGTTACAGCACCAAATACAGGTGACTATTGAAGTAATTCCATCAAGGATGATGGTGACTTGGACCAAAATGTTAGCAGTAGGGGTGGTAAGAAATGATTGGGTCTGGCAAAGGGTTGAAGGTAGAATCAGTGAGATTTACTGATAGACGTGGAACACAAGAGAAGGTCTGGAGTCAAGGATGACCCCAAGGTTTTTGGCCTGAGCATCTAGAAGGATCAGCCACGTTTGCACATCCTGAAGTGTGGAAGTGGTGGGAGGGCTACGTTGGGGAGGACTATCAGGAGGTCATCTTAGCCCTATCACATGAGATGCTGATGTCCAAATGCAAAAGCCAAGTGGGCAATGAAGCATTTGAGTCTAGAGTCCAGAGAACAGTTAACTCCTAGTGGGAATCATAAATGGGGGAGTCGCCAGCACTTAGATACTATTTAAAGTTGTGTAACCAGAGTGGATGACCAGAAGAATCTTGCAGAGAGAGAAGACAAGGCCAACATGTAGTGGTCAGTCAGAGGAGGTTGGGTCAGCGAAGGAGATGGAGAGGGAATGGCCAGTGAGACACACACACAGGAAGCTGGGGTCTCTAGAAAGACTATTGAAGGCTGCTAATGGAGCAAGTAGAATAAAGTGTGGGACCTGACCACTGGATTTAGCAATGAGGAGATCACTTGTGACTTGACGGTCGCCTCTTTAATAGAGTGGTGATGTTAAAAGCTTAATTAGAATGAGTTCAAGAGAAAACGGGAGGAAAGAGGAGAGAAAATGATACAGTAGCTGAAGAGACGTAGGATCAGATTATTTTCTTTTAAGGCAAAAGAAATCATAGCATATGTGTGAGCCAGTGTAAGAGACAAAAACTGATGATCCAGTACAGGGAGTGTGAAATGTGTCTGTGTTCACCCCACAAAGCAGTAACAAACTCTGACATTGTCCACCTGGAGATAGTGTCCAATCCCAGAGGCCAAGGGCTTCGGCTGCTCTCCTTCCAGAGGTCAGTCACAGGGTTTCTGGCCGACTGGCTGAGGATCAGAGGTTCCAAAGACCCTTCCTTGTGTTAGACTGATTTGCTGAAGCAGCTCACAGAACTCAGGGAAACATTTATTTTATTTATGACATTAATAGTTATTGCAGAAGAATATATCTGAGGAAAAGCCACCTGGAAGAAATGTGCAGGGCAAGGTATGTGGGAAGGGGCACAGAGGTTCCCTGCGGGGAGCAGGCACGCCACTCGCCCTGAATCTCCACTATGTTCACCAGCCTGCAGCTCTCTGAAGTCTGTCTTCTTGGATTAACACAGGCATGGCTGATTATTAAGTCATTGGCCATTGGTGACTCAACTCAGTCTCTAGCCTGTCTCCCCTCTGCTGAAGTCTGAGGTGGGGGGCTGACAGTTTCAACCCTCTAATGCCCTTGGCAAACAGTCCCTATCCTTAGGTACTTCTCAAAAGTCACCTTTGACATAACCTCAGGTGTGCTTGGAAGGGATCTGTTAGGAGCACCAAGACACCCACACTGTTCTTATCACTTAGGAAATTCTGAGGGTTTGGGGAGCTTTGTGCCAAAACAGGTGCAAAGACCAAAATGGATATTTCTTATTATAAATCACAGTAACACAGGGAATTGCTGGAGACGCATTGTTCTGTAGTGGGGAGAGTATGAGAGCCCACGCTCAAGTGCAGGGCTGGGCCCCAGCCAGGAGCATGCATCTAATGCAGCTGTGGTTCCGGAACAGAAAGTAGGGCTCATGGGCACACATGCAGGCAGGCTGCTCTCTGTTTTCTAAGAGTTGACCCCATCATTTCTAAACACTGAACGCTGCACTGACCAACTGTAAAGACCTCTTAGAAAAATAAGAACATCCGAGTTCAGTATTGTGATATTCCTCCCTCTTCAGAGGGAAATCAGATTGACTGTAGTGGTCACCTTAAACTGGGGAAATGGGATATGGTGGGTGGGGCCATGATATCTAACCAGTTTGCACAAGTCTGATCACTGCATCCCAGGCCCACTCTGACCCATACCCACATCCCTGAACAGCTTAGGGAAACAGTATAGACTTGGGGAGACCCTGATGTGGACTCATGGTAAATGTTCGACCTATGCTAATATCTTTGGAGCTGCTTAGGAACCGTGACCATAGTGGTTACCACTTCCTATGAATCAGGCCCTGGATCGAGTTTTTCACATGCTATATTTAATTCTCCCCAAACCTCTGTAAGATGAATGCTGTCATTATGCCCATTGTTTAGATAAGGAAGCTGACATACAGAGGCATTGAACAGCATGACAAAGCACAGATTTGAACCCAAATCATTCTGATTCTCAAGTCCAGCCTCTTGAACCACTATCCATTAAGGCAGCCTGGGATGGATTGTATAAGGCAGAGAATTTGGAGTTTGGAGGCTTAGTTTTAAATCCTTGTTCATTCTTTTTCTTTTTTTTTTAAGAATTTATTTATTTATTTGACAGAGAGAAACACAGCTAAAGAGGGGACACAAGCAAGGGGAGTGAGAGAGGGAGAAGCAGGCTTCCCGCCGAGCAGGGAGCCTGATGTGGGGCTCGATCCCAGAAGTCTGAGATCATAACCTGAGCCAAAGGCAGACGCTTAACCACTGAGCCACTCAGGCACCTCCTTGTTCATTCTTTTCTAGCTCTGTGACCTTGGAGAAGTTATTTAATTTCTTTGTGCCTCAGTTTCCTTAAATGTAAAATGGAAATAATAATATCTGCCAGTCAGCATGTGGCTATTAAATAAAGTGAATATGAAGGATGTAGGGCATTTTTTCATATGCAGCAGATAAAAAAACTAATGAGTGTGTTACAAGGAGGGGTATACATCCTCTGTACATTACTTTGGATTGACGACTTACACCATTTGCTATTTTAAGCCTGATGAAGCTTTTTCCGTGAGTCACTGCTGAAAAAATAACTCATGATTTAGCAGTGAAGTTTTCAGTAATTTGTGATTAGATGGCTGGCTGGTAGGTTGTCATTGAGAACCCCAGCAGAGGCCGATCAGCAGGGACTTGCATGTTCATGGCTCACATATTAGACTCTTCTTGGATTTAGTTTAGTGTTTTTAGTTTAATAACTAAACTAAAATGGTGGTTTCATCTGAAGGTAGAAAATTAAGATATCTAAAATTAGTACCGTATATTAGTTTCTCTTCTAAATGCTAGTAAAAATACTTCTATCATCATTACTGAAAATGTCTTGCTTTCTGAGTGCACGCTCATACTATGTGATATACAGGGAGAGAGAAGCTGACATACACTTGACCCCTGGGAACTCCTGTGCAAAGACAGACTTGCTAACTAGATGCAGGCAGAACTATCCACAGAGCAGGATGAAAACATGACCCCAAACCAAAGGACAATTAGACAGTGATCCTTCCCAGCAGTTACAAGTCAAGCGTACATGGCCTTGAGGGGTTTGGTAAAATTGGATATCCAGGAGAAAAATGAATGGAGTTCTATGTGCGGGGAATGTGCATGATATCCTCCTGGTCAGCAGTCTGTATGGCTCCTCTGCTGGGTGCTCTCTGACCTTTTATGATGGCTTAGAGTCACCCGGACACCCAAGAACCTCTAGGATCCTATAGGATCATTTCAAGGCCAGGACAAGCCTCCAGTTCCAGGGTGAGCGTGGTGAGCAGGTGGCTGCCATCAGCCAATGAGGCCTTTGTTTGTAGGACTGTGAGAGATTCCATCTCCTGGAGGGTGCTGACCTGCTGATTTGAGGACAATCAATTTGTTTCCATATATGCCCCTTAAAATTTTTTCTCTGGTGCAGCACATACACTAGGGGCAGCATAGCTTACCATAAATCCAGTTGTAGACAGAATTATGGAATAAGTTTGTTTCCTTTACTCTTATTTTTCATTTCAATCTCTTTCCAGAGATTACTGATGACAAATGGCTAATTTTTTTCTTTATTATTGCCACATGTTTAAAATGTTACTGTTTATTATATGTCTAGGATTTTTTTTTAATTTAATTTTCAGTTGTTTAAAGACTGGTCTTTTCCTAAGCAAGGGAGTGATGTGATAAACATAGTCCATTTAGGAAAATTATCTGATAAGAATAGAGACAGAAGGTAGGAGTGTAGAAGAGTTGATTCGGGAGTTGGTTAGACAGGGAGAGATGAGGATAGATGAAAAAAGCTGTGGAGGTCTAGGTACAGAGAGGTAAAGGAGGGAAATGCCAAGGCCTGAAAACAGACCAGATATAAGATGACCCACTTGTTGTCACCTTAAGGAAAGCTGCATTGCTTCTGTTAAGTAAGTGTTTGTAATATTGTAATACTAGTGACTTTTATTCAAGAATGACCTAGAACTGCAGCTGGTACACTTTATAATGTGATATGGACGCTACACTGCAATCAAAGAACACTCTAACTCCTGTATCCAGTGTTGGGAATTTGAGAGACATGATAAAAATTCAAGGAATTTAAAGAAAATATGCATAATAGTTTTCATTAATAGTTGTTCCTACAAATGTTCTATATGATTTCATCAAGTATATGGATTTTTTTCTTCTCCTTCAGGTCATTGTTTTTCAGACATATACAAATCAAAGTTCTGGGCCCATTGAGGCAAGATATATTTTTCCTTTGGATGAGAAGGCAGCTGTGTGTGGTTTTGAAGCATTCATCAATGGGAAGCACATAGTAGGAGAGGTAAAGAGAGAAAATGCACTGTAACTGCTTGTTGGATTCATGGTCAGTTTTCCATTTACCCAAATCTTCCTCACCTGAATCCCCACAGCTATAAGGTTGAATAGCAGCCTTATCATAAAATAGAAATATTCTTTGAAGAACCAAGCTAAATTTATACAGTTGGCTTCCACTTAAACATCCCTCCCTGATTAACTGGTTTCTGTCCCCTACCTGTCCAGTGTTCATCATTCAGTGCCTTGTAAATTCTTTGCCTAGCACTTTGAAACAGAGCAGTTTCAATATCAAAAGTTTAAGAGAGGCACCATGGAGTGCCATTAAGTCCAATCGTAGAAACTGGGATAACTTCTGCTTTAGGCCTAGAGTTTAACTTGCTGTTAAACATGGAAAGTTAGTGAAGCCTTTATATAGTTTTGAAAAAAACTGATCCTCTGCATCCTGCTGTAACAGTCAAATTGATACGACAGCTACTGTTGTTAATTTTTTTTTTAAGATTTTATTTGTTTATTTGACAGAGATCAGCACAGCTAGAGAGGGATCACAAGCAGGGGGAGTGAGAGAGGGAGAAGCAGGCTTCCCACCAAGCAGGAAGCCTGATGCGGGGCTCGATCCCAGGACCATGGGATGATGACCTGAGCTGAAGGCAGATGCTTAATGACTGAGCCACCCAGGTGCCCCTGTTGTTAACTTTTTGAGAAAAGTTGTACCAAAAGAAATAACAAGTGGTACTTTCTTTGTTTATTCTAACAATTAGCTTACAGTTGCAATAATAACACATTTTGTTAAATGTAAGATAACTTACTATTTTTGTTCAACATAAAGTCCCAGGCAAAAATTTTTTTTCACTATTGACTCTGAAATATTTTGGTCCCAATGAATTAAGGAGATTTCTCTTTAGTTGGCCTTTTCTGATTCAAATTCTTACTAGGTAAGTACACTTTAGTGATCAGTTTGTAGCTTCCATTCACCTTAGGCTTTTAGTTTTCTGGGTTTTTGCCAGGACCAGCCTCAGCAGAGATGTGGGTCCCGAACCATGGGATGTCTGGCAGGCTCAGTAATGACACGGACACAGAGATCTGATGCAAGCTGACAGACCCGAGGTCAGTCAGGAGAGACCTATGAAGCAGGCTCAGGCTCTGGTTCTGGCTCTGGCTCTCTGGCTCTGGCTCTGGCTCTGGCTCTGGCTCTCTGGCTCAGGCTCAGGCTCAGGCTCAGGCTCTGGCTCAGGCTCAGGCTCTGGCTCTGGCTCTGGCTCTCTAGCTCTGGCTCTGGCTCTGGCTCTGCTTCTGGCTCTGCTTCTGTCTCTCTTGATCTCTGGTTCTCCCTTCCCAGGCTCTCTGCCTTTGCTTCTGCCTTTTCCTTTGCCTCTGGCTCTGCCTTTGTCTCTCTTGACTGTCAAGGGTCCCAGTCTTTTATTATTCAAAAGTGAGGGAGTTGGGCGGTGCAGTTAAATCTTTAACTGCTTTTGCACATGCCCTAGAGACAGGATTAATATTGTTACTGCAGGGTACAGAGTGATTATTTAAACTCACAGAAGCCAAGACCATTGAGACAGAGGGATCAAGGAATACAGATAAGAGATACAGAGATATGATTACTAGGAGGAGGATTAAATGGAACAATGTGTCTTGGATAAGCACACAAAGGACATATTGCCCACGAGTACATGGCTTTCTGGATTCTTGGCACGGGGGGGAGCAGAGGGGCTTTCACCCACATTCATGGGTACCTCCACCAAAGTTTCTGGCGGCTTGGACATGGCGGGAGGGGCAGATCATGCACCGTCCCCGACAGGTTTTACCTAGGTTTTAATAAACATTGATGAAGTTTTTATTATTAAAGTCTGAATTCATTATTCATATCATGACTGGTATAAAAATTGTCTTTTCCAGGTTAAAGAGAAGGAAGCAGCCCACCGTGAATACCGAGAAGCCATCAGTCAAGGCCATGGCGCGTACTTGATGGATCAGGATGCACCCGTATGGCTTGATTTATCCATTAGTCTAGCACACTTATCAGAAGAGAGAAAGAGTTGGAATATGACTTGAAACATTAAGTCCAATCGTAGAAACTAGGATAACTTCTGCTTTAGGCCTAGAGTTTAACTTGCTGTTAGCAAGGGGAGGTCCACCTGATCAGAGCCATTTGACTTACTTAAAGGTAGGAGGAACTGGTGTCAGTGTTGCCAAACAAATGATAAAACCTACTTCTGACCTTGGGAACTGAGGTTCCCAGAAGTGACATTTAGGGGTACATAATACAGTGTAATATACAGTTGACCCTTGAGCAACATAGTTCTGAACTGCATAGATCCATTTGTAGGAGATTTTTTTCATTAAATATACAGTACAGCACTATAAATATATTTGTCTTTCTTTTGATTTTCTTTTCTCCTGTTTTACTTCATTGTAAGATTTTAGTATATAACATCTAACATACAAAGTATGTGGTAATATGCACCGAGATGCTAGCCCATTGGGAGCCTCTAGGGGAATCCCCACAGCTCCCATGCCTCACCTGTCCGCAGAAGGGCTTGTCAGTCTTTCAAATGGAAAGTTCACTTGTCTCCCTTGCAGATCAGCTTTCTGGCAGGTCAAGACAAGCTATGATTCTGTGACTTATCCAGCTTGTAACGGAAGTGACATCGTGGGTCTATTCCCACACAGAGATGGAACTGCGACCCCACATGATCATGTGGCGGCCTCTCAACGAGACCCAGGCTTCCATGCGCTTCTTTTAGGGACAAGCACTATGGACTGTTGATGGTCATCCCTTCATCGTGTATTCCTTCACTGGAACCCATTCTTTATTGGATACTCTTGCAAATGGATATCCTTGATCTCAGAAAGTGATCATTTCCCTCTGAGATCTCTATTGATCACTAGTATCAGATGCTCCTGAACATACTGAGTTCCATGGCAGTGCAGCCAAGTGGACGGGAAGATATGCTTGGGGTGTTAAGAGTTTCTCTGTGTGGATATTGACAGAATACATCTAGCCTGTCTTTTTTCTGCCCTAGCCAGTCATGAGCTTATCTCCATGGATGCAGTGATTATAATAACCCTTTAAAAGAAAGTGAAATACTTTTTCTAAAAAATAATATGATGAACAAACTGCAGGGTAAAGGAATAAAGTGAGGACCAAGTCAGTGAAAACTGCTCTAGCTCTACAGCCACTGCTAGGATTGCTGCTAGGTGCTGTGGAGGCCAGAGAGGCTACAGGTTCTTTCAGAAGAGGCTGTGTGGAGGCTGTCTGTGCAGCAGAGCCCTGCATGCAGGGCTCCCAAAGGGCCTCCGCTCCTGCCGCCCGTCATCGTCATGCCATCTCCACCCCTGCAGACCGGCTCCAGGATTCTCCTTTAGGCTGCCAATCAATGCCCATTCATCTTACAGAGTCTATGCTCATTTTCTGAGGAAGAGTCTGGCAGATTGTAACTTAAGTGGCTCGTGTACTGGGAGGAATCAACTAGCGTAGAATGGATGCACTTTTGAGGAAGGAGCTGAATCATGTGTTTCTATTTCAGGATGTTTTTACTGTTAGCGTTGGAAATCTACCCCCTAAGGCGAAGGTCCTTATCAAAGTCACCTACATCACGGAACTCAGCATCCAAGGCAACAGGGCTGTCTTCTTCATGCCTGCAGCCGTGGCTCCCTGGCAACAGGACAGAGTTCTGAATGAAAACATTCAGGTTCGTATGCACAGAAAGATTTAAAGAAGTTTTTTGGGTGATTTATTGATAGGCTGGTTAAGCATCTGACTCTTGATCTCCTTCCAGGTCCATGATCTCAGGGTTGTGAGATCAAGCCCTGAGTTGGGGTCCATGCTGGGCATGGAGCCTGCTTAATATTCTGTCTTTCCTTCTTTCCCTCCTCCCCTGCTTCTCTCTCTCTCTCTCTCCCTTCCTCCCTCCCTCTCTCCCTCTCTAAAAAAATCAATAATAATAATACGTGAAAAAAATCTGATCTTTCTTGCACGAAGTCAATTTTACTGACATTTCTGCATTTAGATACATGTGATGTTCATAAAATGAAAAGAATAGACAGTTATGCTCAATAGGTGTAATATTTTTATTCTGTTCAGTCAGTTAAAAAATTTTTGTGTCTATACTCCATGTTCATTATGAATTTAGATAAGCATAAAGAATGCAAATAAACCAAAGAAGAAAATTTAAACAGTCCTTAATTCCATTGCCAGATGATAGCCCAAAGCTACTGATTAATGCTTTGTTTCTATTTTGTGTGTATTTATATAAATTTGTGTGTGTGTGTGTGTATGCATATAGAAGTATGATGTATACGTGTGTGTGTACATACATATAGACATATGTATAGTTGAAAGTCTCTATTACAGAGACCCGGGATCAAGCCCCACATTGGGCTCCCTGCTCAGCAGGAAGCCTGCTTCTCCCTCTCTCACTCCCCCTGCTTGTGTTCCCCCTGTAGCTGTGTTTCTCTCTGTCAAATAAAATAAAAATAAAAATAAAGAAAGAAAGTCTCTGTTAAATTGGTCACTGTCATTCCATGTGCAGATGTTCTGTGTCTCACTACTCGGAAGTGAGACTAGCAGTCTCGCCTCTGTAGGTTGTGGTCTTGGTGACATCATATTCAGCTTAGAGTTCTCTTTGTGAAACTTGGTAGATACTTAGTTATACATATATTTTTTTCTTTTATAGGATACAGTGGAGAAGATTTATATAGAGAAAATAGGAACAAAACAAAGGTTAGTACCTAAAATATAAAACCTCTTCAGACATTAAGTGGGCATTAGTTTTATGGCTTCAAATTTTACTTAAAATTATATAAAATAACAACAAGTGCTTGTTTAATATTTAAGATCATAGACAGCTTTCTCTTCTTTTTTGATAGCTTCTCTTTGAGTATGTCCATTGAGATGCCATATGTGATTGAATCCATTTATAGTGATACACATAAACTGAGACAAAAGGTTAGTAAATCTTTGTTTTATTTTTTAAGAGCTTTTATTTTAGCATTAGTTTTATTTTATCAAGGCAATTCATGCAGGTGGTTTTAAAAGTTAAAAAATAATGCTAACTGGGATGGCTGGGTGGCTCAGAGAGTTAAAGCCTCTGCATTCGGCTCAGGTCATGATCTCAGGGTCCTGGGATCAAGTCCCACATCAGGCTCTCTGCTCAGCGGGGAGCTTGCTTCCCCCTCTTTCTCTGCCTATTTGTGATCTCTCTCTCTGTCAAATAAATAAATAAAATCTTTAAAAAAAATAATGCTAACAACAGGGATGCCTGGCTAGTTTAGTCGGTGGAGCATACAACTCCTGACCTCAGGGTTGTGAGTTTGAGCCCCACTTTAGGGGTAGAGATTACTTTAAAAATAAAATCTTAAAAAAGAAGAAGAAAACAATGCTAACAGTGGCTTTTTACTACAAGCAGCAGCCTGGTTCTGCCCTGTCTCTTCCAGATCAGCCTCCAGAGACAGTGAACCACTTTAAATATTGTACCTCCTTTCTGGTGCCCTCCAAAGTTCTAAATGCTTTTTTTTTTTTAACTGCTTGTTCTTGATTCATCTGATTCAAAATTATTTTTTGATTTCCTGTTGTTGTAGATGAAAATTTAATTCTCTTATATCTCCACTAACCTCACTCACACATAGATCAAAACTCTTCAGAATACTACTGGTCACTGTTGAATGTTCCCGATAATTCCTCCATTCTGTCTCTCCACTCCAGTGCAACTTTGTTCTACAGGACAGCTGTTGTCCCAGGGCCTTTCTTATGATTCTCCTTTGTAGGGCTCTTCCTCTTTATCCTCTTTCTTGTTTTTTTCCCCTCCATTTGACAGAGCACAGCCTCCATTAATTTCTTCAGCATGTGGGCAGCAACGTCTGGAACTATCCTTAATCTATGTGTGAATGCTGATCATTTGCTAAGGTCTTTAGTCCTGGGTTGAAAATCATCTTCCGGGGCGCCTGGGGGCTCAGTTGGTTAAGCGACCGCCTTCAGCCCAGGTCATGATCCCGGAGACCCGGGATCGAGCCCCACGTCGGGCTCCCTGCTCGGCGGGAAGCCTGCGTCTCCCTCTCTCACTCCCCCTGCTTGCGTTCCCTCTCTAGCTGTGTTTCTCTTAAAAAAAAAAAAAAAGAATGTGATTCATATTCATTCATTGTATGTAATGCATAGCCTTTAGTGCTGGGAAATTTTTTGTTTTTTTAATAAATTGTTCCTCTTTCCCTCACCTTTTTGTGTTGAGCCTCTTGTTTTCTTTCCTTTTCTCTCCTGTTGACTTTGTATTGTTTCCTTGTTCTACCTTCTAGTTGATATTCTAAATTTAAATTCCATTCTACTGAAATTTGTGTTTTAGTTTTCATTTTAAATTTGTAAGAACTCTCCTCTCTTCTATAAGTATTCCCTTTTCTATAACATCTTTGTGTGTTTCATGGGTGCATTATCTTCTCTTTCTTGTCTCTCTGAAAACATATTTTTTCTTCTCTTCCCTGTGTTATGTCTTTTTTTTTTTTTTAGTTCCTTTTTTCTTTTTTCAGTCTCCATATTTTGGGTTAGAGGCTTTTGCTCAAATGCCTGGGTGAGCTCTCTGTGTTCCTCTCTAACTGAGATTAGAAAGCTCTTTAGATGCTCTGAGGTGGGTGGAGCTAGTGGACCAAAGGCCCTAGACCAGAGGCCCTAGCGCCTGGCTGGCCGTTTGGTGGTGAGTCTTATGGTGGTGGTTTAGCCCTCTGTGGTTATTCACCTCTAGGTTATTCATAAAGTGTGACTAGGGAGTGTAACTGAGGGGCCCACATGTTAGGATGCCAACTTTTACTTCATTCCCTGCCCTATATTCCTATGCTTTGTTTTGCCTAAGATTCCCCAATATGGATGCTGTTTGCTTGAATTTTTCCAAGAAAAGAATCTTCAGTGTCTTTTAATGAGAGAAGAGGGTGCTAGGTATTTGTGCTAGCTGCTTGGCTACTTTGGGCAGGGAATGGGCCTGTACTAAGAATTTAATGCATAGTCTACCTGCTAGTTACTGCTGTTTTCTGCAGTACCACGAGGGTATGAGCCTTACTGGGTTGCTCTAGTCCCCCACTAGACCCTGGCAGTAGCTTCCTCCACTCCCGGTGAGTCACTTACCATACCTCTGTCAACTTTCCATCTTTTTAAAATTTGTTGACATCACTCAACTGCTATTGTCTTTGTTCCTATTCTCAATATCTTTATGGGTTTATACTCTTTAATTAGTTCCTTTTAATGGTAGGGAATTTTAGGATTTTGCTAGGAATGAAGGTAAACACATACATTTAGTCCATCCTGAACCAGAAGCCCTCTGAAACAGATAGCTTCCGCTGTGTAACAAACAATCTCAAAATCTTATGGTTTAAAACAATAACATTTGTCTACAGCCATACCACCCTGAACGCACCCAATCTCGTCTGCTCTCAGAAGCTAAGCAGGGTTGGGCCTGGTTAGTACTTGGATGGGAGACCACCTGGGAATACCAGGTGCTATAGTCTTTTAAATAAATAAATAAATAAATAAAACAATAACATTTGTTATTTCTCACAGTTTTGTGAATTGGTTGGGCAGTTCTAATGGGCTGCACTGGCTTGACTGGGACAAGATGGTCTAGAATAGGCTTATTTTAATACTTGGCAGTTGGCCTGGTGTCAGCTGAAGTAATGACCATGTCTCTCTCCATCAAGCAAGTTAGCTCAGGTTCATTCATATAGTTAGTGGAAGAGTTCTCAGTAACAACAGAGGCAGGCAAGCCCCATTACACCAGCATTTTCCAAGCCTCTTGCATCACATGTCCTGCCAATAGCCCATTGACCAGAGCAAGTCATGTTGGCCAACTTTGGATTCAAGAGCAGAGAAATAGGTGCTCTCTTCTGACAGGAAGAGATGCAAAGTTACATTGGAAAGGGGCGAGCACACAGGAATAGAAAGACCGTGGCCATTTTACAATCTGTCACATTGCCTTTATTTTAAAGCTTATCATCCACATTTTCAAAAGTTATTTTATATTTGTGAAACTATAATTTAAAAAGAAGGCATAATTATAAGATTTCTGTTGAATTTTCTATTTTTACTGTTCTGAGTTCTAATGTACTTAATGCTATATCCATATAGTCCTACCCGAATACATAGATCTGTAATCTTGAGACAGTCTCAGACTTCTCAATTTGACTGTTTACATCAACCTTAGAATTTCAGGGTGGTAACTGAAATGATAATGGTCATGACTTCCAAAAATTTCATAATTTTGGAATTTGTTACTATCTTGTTGATTCTCCGTGGTGCTAAATAAATTAGGCAGGGGTTTGCCACTTGACAGGTAACTGCAAGTTGATCATATATTATTGTTCCATTATTTGTTTTGTTGTCATTGTTGTTTGTTTTGTAGCGCACGGACTGCAAGGCTGTAATTAGCACCGTGGAAGGTAGCTCCTTAGACAGCGATGGATTCTCTCTTCACATTGGTTTGTCTGACGCATATCTCCCAAGAATGTGGGTTGAAAAACATCCAGAAAAAGAAAGCGAGGTATAGTCCTTCTTACTTAAAAATGGGAGACACTATTGAAAAAATATTTCAGAATAGATTATTTAAATCTATTTAATTACTGATTACTGATAGTCCTGAAAAACTAGCATGGGAGACATCTAGTTGCACCTTCAGAGCCAGGTCTGAAGATCTCAGCTGTGGCTGTGAAAGCTGAAACAATTCTGGGGCTTTGTTCCAGCTCCTCTCAACTGTCATCCAAGGTCAATCTTGCCCTCCCAGGCACTCATCCAGCAACTAGGAAGGAGCCTTCCCTGGGACCTAGTGGAAGCTGCATCAACACAGCTGGTAATAGGTCTGCTGACTGAGGAGCTGTGCATTGTGAAGTGACCTCTTGTCCGAGGCTACCCTACAGAACAAGGGTACTGAGCATTCCCAGCCGCCCAGGGACTAGATGATCCGCACCTCTCTGACTCCCTGGTAACAAGAATATCAGCTGCAGACCACACCGTAGACCCAGCAACAGCCTTGAAATTGATTCCAGTCCTGCATAACTGTGGTGCCAGAGGTAATCCCATCAGCCAGGGAGCCTGCCGAACCAGTCTGTAAAAACAAAGAGGGGTTTGCTCCTTCAGAAGCACCGATACCAATGCAAGGTTCATGTGGGTCTGAAGAATTAGGCAAACATGGCACCACCAAAGGAAACTAATAAAGCTTCTGTAACTGACCCCAAAGAAATGGAGAGCTATGATTTGCCTGACAAGAAATTAAAAAATAATCATCTTAAGGAAACTCAATATAGTGCAAGAGGATACAGATAAACAACTCAATGAAATCAGGAGAACAACATATGAACAAAATGAGAAGTTTAATAAATACAATCCATAAAGCAGAATCAAACAGAATGTCTGGAGCTGAAGAATACACACTGAAAAATTCAAGACAGAGCTTCTTGGTTTGGTCAACTGACAGAGCAACTGACTTGATCATGCAGAAGAGAGAATCAATGAACTTGAAGACAGATCATTTGAAATTAGGAACAAAAAGAAAAAGAGTGAAGAAAGCCTGCATGAATTATGGAACACCATTAAGCAAATGAACATTTGTATCACAGGCATCCCAAGAAAGGAGCGAAAGGACAGAAAGATTATTTAAAGAAATAATAGCTAAAATCTTCCCAAGTCTTGATTCAGGTCCAGGCAGTTCAAAGGACCCCAAGCAAGATCAGTTGAAAGAAGATTACTCCAAAACACATTATAAGCAAAACATTAAAAATAAAGGACAAGGAGAAAATTTTGAAAGCAAGAGAAGAAAGCCTCATCACATATAAGGGAACCCCCATAGGGGGTTAGCTGCAGATTTTTCTGCAGAAACCATGAGGTCAGGAGGGAGTGGGATAATATATTCAAAGTGCTGAAAGGAAAAACTGCCAACCAAGAATTCTACTCTTTTGGGATCTTTAACCCAATTCCAACGGGAGGACATACATGCCATCATGTAAGTCCAGGATGTTACCATACTTCTGACCAACTAGCTATATAAATCAGAGATTCCTACAAGCCTTTACTCAGTTTTGATTAGCTTGCTAGAGCAGCTCACAGAACTCAGAGAAACATTTTACTTACTAGTCACCAGTTTATTACAAAAGCATATAATTCAAGCATAGCCAGATGGAAGAGATGCATAGGGCAAAGTCTGAGGAAAGGGTGCAGAGCTTCCATTTCCTCTTCAGGCACATCACTCTTCCACATCTCTGTGTGTTCACCAATATGGAAGCTCTCTAAAACCCCTGCTTTTGGGTTTTTATGGTGACTTCATTACACAGGCGTGATTGATTTAAATCATTGGCCATTAACAATTGATTCAGTCTCCAGCCCTATTCCCCTTCCAGAAATCCGAGGGTAGAACTGAAAATTCTAAATCTCTGGTCACATGGTTGATTCTCCTGGCAACCAATCCCCCTTCTTAGGTGGGGTCCAAAACTTGCCTCATTAACATAACAAAAGACACCTTGATCACTCTCATCACTAAGGAAATTCTAAGGGTTTGGGGTGATGTGAGTCAGGAACAGTGGACAAAGACCAAATATATATGACTTGACCAATTACATATTTCTTATAAATTGTAATATAGCATAAACCAGCAAAATTACCCTTCAGAAATGAAGGAGAGATACATTCCCAAACAAAAACTTAAGGGAATTCATCACCGCTGCTCCTGCCTCATGAGAAATGGTAAAGGGAGTTCTTGAAATGAAAGAACACTAGAGAAGCACAAGCTTCTAGTTATGCAATGAATACGTCACGGGAATAAAACATACAGCATAGAGAGTGTAGTTAAAGCTATTATAATAATAGCATGTGGTGACGGATGGCAGCTATACTTGTGATGAGAATAGCATAACAAATTAACCTATCAAATCGCCATGCTGAACACAGGAAACTAATATAACACTGTGTGTTAAGTATACATTAATAAAAAGTAAAAAAATAAAATATCCTGTCAATAGATGCAGAAGTGTTTGAAAAATTCAACACCCCTTCATGATAAAAGTTCGGAACAAATTAAGTATAGAGGGAGCATACCTCAACATAATAAAGACCATATATGATAAACCCACAGGTAACATCATCATGGTGAAAAATAGAGCTTTTTCTCTAAAATCAGAAATAAGAGTACCCACTCGAAAAAGAAATGAAAAACATACAAATGGAAAGGAAAAAGTACAATCATGTTGGTTTGCAGATAACATCTCATATATAGGAAACCCTAAAGACTCCACTAAAAAACTGTTAGAACTAATAAACAATTTCAGGCAAGTTGTAGGATACTCTGAAAAAATTATAGGCCAATATCCCTGGTTCACATAGATAAAAAATTCTTAACATAATATTAGAAAACTGAATTCAGTAGTACATCAAAATGATCATACACCATGATCAAAATCAACATACAAAAATCAATTACATTTCTATGAGCTTACAACAAACTGTCTGAAAAGAAATGAGAACAGTTCCATGTGCCTGGGTGGCTCAGTCAGTTAAGGGTCTGCCTTCAGGTCACGTCATGATTCCAGGATCCTGGAATCAAGCCCTCCGTTAGGCTCCCTGCTCAGTGGGGTGTCTGCTTCTCCCTCTCCTCTGCTGCTCCTCCTGCTTGTACTCTTCTCTCTCTCTCTCTCTCTCTCTCTCTCTCTCTCTCTCTGTCACATAAATAAATAAAATCTTAAAAAAAGAAAATAAAATCCCATTTTATAATAAGACCGAAAAGTTAAATACTTAGGAATAAATACAACCAAAGGAGGTAAAAGATATATACATTGAACACTATAAGACATTGATGAAAGAAATTAAAGAAGCCACAAATGAATGGAAAGATATTTCATGATTGAACCACAAAAAAGCCTGAATAGGGGTGCCTGGGTGGCTCAGTTGGTTAAGCAGCCGCCTTTGGCTCAGGTCATGATCCCAGAGTCATGGAATCAAGCCCCGCATCAGGCTCCTTGCTCGGCAGGAAGCCTGCTTCTCCCTCTCTCACACCCCCTGCTTGTGTTCCCTCTCTAGCTGTGTTTCTCTCTGTCAAATAAATAAATAAAATCTTAAAAAAAAAAAGAACAAACCTGAATAGCCAAGGCAATCTTGAGAAATAAGAACAAATCTGGATGCATCACACTTCCTGTTTTCAAACTATACTACAAAACTATAGTAATGAATTCAGTGTGGTACTGTCATAAAAATAGACACACAGGGGCGCCTGGGTGGCTCAGTTGGTTAAGCGACTGCCTTCGGCTCAGGTCATGATCCTGGAGACCTGGGATCGAGCCCCGCATCCGGCTCCCTGCTCAGCGGGAAGCCTGCTTCTCCCTCTCTCACTCCCTCTGCTGTGTTCCCTCTCTGACTGTGTTTCTATCTGTCAAATAAATAAAATCTTTAAAACAAAAACAAAGACAAAAACAGACACACAGACCCATGGAACAGATTAGGAGCCCAAAAGTATATGGTCAACTGATATTTGATAAGGGAGCCAGAAATATTCAATGGGAAAGGATGGTCCTTTAAATAAATGGTCTTGGGAAAACTAGATATCTACATGCAAATGGATGAAATTTGGCCCCTATTTTGAACCACTCATTAAAATTAGCTCAAAATGAGTTAAAGACTTAACTCTAAGACTTGAAACCATAAAACTCCTAGAAGAAAACAGAGGAAAAGGTCCTTGATATAGGCCTTGGCAATGGTATTTTGGATATGACACCCAAAGCACAAGCAGCAAAGGCCAAAATTGATAATTAATAACTGGGATGACAACAAACTTAAAAGCCTCTGTACAATATAGGAAACCATCAACAAAATGGAGAAGCCACCTATGGAATGGAGAAAAATTTTTTGCAAACCATATATCAGATAAGGGGTTAATATCCAAAATATATGAAGAACTCATGTAACTCAGGGTGCCTGGGTGGCTCAGTCAGTTAAGTGTCTGCCTTCAGCTCAGGTCATGAACTCAGGATTCTGTGATCGAGCCCTGTGTGGGGGTTCCTGCTCAATAGGGAGCCTGCCTCATGCTCTGATCCTCCTCACCCCACTTGTTCTTTCTCTCTCAAATAAATAAAGTCTTAAAAAAAAAAACTCATGTAGCTCAACAACAGCAACAACAACAACAACAAAATCTGATGAAAAAATGGGCAGAGGAACTAAATAGACATTCTTCTAAAGAAGACATTCAGTTGGCCAATAGGTACATGAAAATATCACTCATCGTTAGGGAAATGTGAATCACAATGAGGTATCACCTCACACCTGTTGGGATGGCTCTTATCAAAAAGACAAGAGATAACAAGTATTGGCACCGTGTAGAAAAAAGGGAATCCTTGTGCGCTATTGATGGGATTATAAATTGGTGCAGCCACTCTAGGAAAAGAATACAGAGGCTCCCCCCAAAATTAAAAATAGAACCACCACATGATCCAACAAGTCCCACTTCTGAGTATATATCCAAAACAGATGAAACCACTCTCTCAAACAGAGATCTACACCAATGTGTTGATTGCAGCATTATTCACAATAATGAAGATATGACAAACCTAAGTGTCCACTAATGGATGATTGGCTATAGAACATGTGATAGACAGACAGATAGTTACTGGTCAAAGAGAATTAAATTCCAGTCATAAGACAAATAATTTCTGGGTATCTAGTATATAGCATGGTGACTGCAGTTGACAAGACTGTATTTTGTACTTGAAAGCTGCTGAGAGAGTAAATTTTAAATGTTTTCACTATAAAAACAAAGCTAGAAGTTATGTGAGGTGATGATTGTGCTACTAACCCTATCGTGGTAATCATTGCACAATATCACATCATGACATTGTACACCTAAACTTTATACAATGTTATAGATCAATCATATCTCAAAGCTGAGGAAATTTTTTAATGGAAACTTATATGATAATAGTTATACTTAAGTACTGATTGATTAATAAAAGACAAGGTTGCATATTTTAGTCATCACAATAGCATCTATATTCCTTTGAGAATAGTGTGTGTATGTATGTGAGAGACAGAGACACATTACTTATTTGTTCTTCAGACTGTTGATACTATATGAATTTTCAGGTATTAATTCTATTAAATTTGGACCTCTCAGGGGTTCATGGCCTACACATTGCGAACTCCAGCTCTGACATTCCGCTTTTTATTTGAACTCCTATACACCATCTCATTGTTGAATAAATCCTATTCTTTTTGTCTTTATAATATTACCTGGCTAGAAAATTGAATTTTACAAGGAGGTCTTTTTCAACAAAAATTATACATTTATGCCAAACTCTGAAAACCCTACGTGTGTGTGTGTGTGTGTGTGTGTGTGTGTGTGTGTGTGTTGCATATTGCAGGGATGCCTTGAATATTAGTTGTATATGAACTAAATCTTCTTTTAAATGCCACAGATAAACGTGGCACATAACAGTGTGGTAAGTTGATGGATCCTTTTAGTAATTGGAATAAGAACATTTTAATTCATCCTTTTTGTAAACATGGATTTTTGTATATTGAGTATGCTTTATTTTTTTAAGGTTTTATTTATTTATTTGAGAGAGAGAAAATGAGAGAGAGCATGGGGGGGGGAGGGTCAGAGGGAGAAGCAGACTCCCTGCTGAGCAAGGAGTCTCCTAGGAACTAGATGCTGTTACTCCAGGATCCTGACCTGAGCAAAAGGCAGTCACTCAATCAACTGAGCCCGTCAGGCGCCCTCGGGTACACTTTAAAGGAAACAGACACACATATGTGTAGTGGTGTGCTTACGTCTCTGCCTTCTTTGGTGTTTATAAGACTTTTGTTGCCAGCCAGACACACTGGCAAGTGGCACATCCCTGTTAGAATCTGAGATCTAGTGAGAAGCAGTGTGAGCTTCTGAGCCTGGGGGGGGGGGGTCAGGGGGTTCATCCGTTTTTAGTGGGCCACTCTTTATTTTCTGTTACTCTACCCCAATTACATGACCATCATTTAGAAAGATTGTGTGGATGGGTTTTTTGGATTGTAATTTTTTTTGTCTCTTGGCACATAAAGTAGCACAGGCATACCTTGTTTTATCTGCTGTGCTATCTCAGGCTACACAGAGAATGTGCTTCTTACAAATTGAAAGTTGGTGGCGGGGGCGCCTGGGTGGCTCAGTTGGTTAAGCGTCTTTGGCTCAGGTCATGATCTTGGAGACCCGGGATCGAGCCCCACATCGGGCTCCCTGCTCGGCGGGAAGCCTGCTTCTCCCTCTCTCACTCCCTGTGCTTGTGTTCCCTCTCTGGCTGTGTTTCTCTCTGTCAAATAAATAAAATCTTAAAAAAAAACCCACAAAAAGCAGTTGGTGGCAGCCCGGTGGGACGAGTCCTTTCATGTGATTTTTCCAGCATCTTCTCACTTCATGTCTCTGTGTCACAGTTTGGTGATTCAATATTTCAAAGTTTTCTATTATTATCATATTTGAAATGCTGCAGTCTTTTTTTTTTAAGATTTTATTTATTCATTGACATGACATTGACAACGACTGAGCCCCCCAGGCGCCCTGAAATGCTGCAGTCTTATGATAAAGGAGTTGCTTCTTATGGACGAGCAAAGAAAGTGGTTTCTTGCGATGGAATCTAGTCCTGGCGAAGTGAAGACTGTTGAAATGACAACTAAGGATTCTAAAGACTGCTACATAAAGAGGCAGCAGGGTCTGAGAGGAGCGACCTCAATTTTGAAAGAAGCTCTACGTGGGTGAAATGCTATCAAACAGCGTCACACGCTATAGAAAAACAGTTCATGAGAGGAAGAGCTAGCCGATGTAGTGAACTCCAGCGTAGTTGTTCCAAGAAATTGCCGCAGCCACCCCGGCCTTCAGCAACCACCACCGGGTCAGTCCGCAGCCGCCAATGCGGCGGGAAGTCGCTGCCAGCAACAAAACTCGGGCTTACTGAAAGCTCAAGTGGTGTTAGCACTTTTTAGCAGTAAGGTATTTCTTAATTAAGGTATGAACATTTTTTAAAATATAATGCCATCACACATATATTAGGCTACAGTATAGTGTAAATATAACTTTTATGTGTTCTGAGAATCCAGAAAGTTCATCGAACTCACTTCTTTTGCGATATTTGCTTTACTCTGTGGTCTGCAACTGAACAGGCAGTGTCCTGGAGGCATGCCTGTCCCAATATAAACAAGCCAGACCAGTCCAAGTCACGGTACACATCAACCCAGCACCTTCTTTTCTTTTTTTAGGCCTGCATGCTTGTCTTTCAGCCCAATCTCAGTATCCCAGTCCCTGACGTCGCCGAGAACAGTGAGCTGATCGTTTGTCTTGATTGCTCCCATTCCATGGAGGGCGCGGCGTTCTTGCAAGCCAAGCAAATCGCCTTGTATGCCCTGTCCGTGATGGGTAAGAGGCAGAAGATGAACATTGTCAAGTTTGGCACGGGTGAGTGCTCTTCGGCCCCAGTCCAAAGCATGCTTCCCCTCGAATATCCCCATGAGCAGAGCTGATGACTGTGGGTCTCCTGACGTTACCTGTGGAGGACGAGGAGCACAGCATGGAGTTCAAGCGCCAGAGCACTCGAGCTAGGCCCCTAGGTTCAGACTCCAGCTGTGCCGCTTACTAGCTCCAGATGTCACCTCAGGCAAGTTACTGGAACTTTTCCTCATCTGCAATAGAAGAGTAATAGTTCCTGTCTCATAGTGTTGTTGTAAGGACTGAGCTGATGCATGTGAAGGACTTAAAACAGTGCCTGTTACAGAGCAAGTGCTGTATAAATATTACTAGGTCACCACCAGCTGAACCAGATGCAAGACCCTTGGTTTGACATGTATGAGGGTCCCAAGGATATGGATAGAACACTTGAAATCAGCACAGTAGTAGAACAATCTATAAGGTTTCAGGAAGCATCCGATCAGCCCTTTTAGAGGAAAAATAATACCGGGTGGGGGCCTGGGGACTCCTCAGCCATCTGAAGAAGGTATTTTAGGCATGAGAGAAGGAATGCAGAGCAGAGTGAAGGGACAGTCGTGTCCTACTGATTCTTCTGTGCATTCAGCAGAAGACTGAGCCCTTTAACGAAGGAGCCAGCGTCTGCTGCTGCTGGGGGCAGAGGCCAGGGAAGGCTGGGGCGCCAAGGAGAATGTGTCCCTCTGGCAGCCACGTGGCCTTACTTTGCATGAGCCGTCTGCTAAGGAAGAGAGGTCTACACATGTGATTTTACACAGTAAAGTGCATAGTTTCAATGCACTGGACTTAATTATTTAAAGGAATACTGTGGTGAAGATTTTTTTTAATATGTTAAACTACCAAACATGATTGTTAGTGGTCAATAAAGCGAATATTTAATAGCTGCACCTCAACACCAATCTTATCACACAGGTTACAAGGAATTATTTTCATATCCTAAGCCCATCACAAGCAATCATGTGCCAACAGAGTTCATTATGGTGAGTAAAGGAACCTTCCTTCATCTCTTGGGCCTTTTCCTATCAGGTTTTAATGGTACTATCTGGACTTATTGCCCCCAAGACCACTAATAGAACACCCCTAGTCCTTCAGTTTTTTGTATGTCAGTGGGGCTCTTTCATTAATAATAATAAAGGTGATATGAACTCATTAAAGAAAAATTAGAAATTGAGAAGGGTAGAAAGAAAACATCTTTCTACCCAGAGTTCTACCACCTAAGTACATCCAGCATTAACAGTATTCGGATGTTTTCCTCCGTTCCTTTTCTTTTCTTCTTCTTAAAATGACGCTAGCTGAGGATGACCGGTTGCCGCCTCAGTCCAGGCCAGCAAACCCAGAAAAACCATTAAAAAAAAGTACCAACCAATAATATTTGAGTTCCTGTGTGATATGAAATAAACTAATAGGATATAAGCATAGTTGTTCCACAAATGTATAATTAAAAAATATCTTTCCAGTGATGATATCTCTAAACCATCTGTGGGAGATGCTTCAGTAAATGAGTACAGTTAATGGTGAGTACACGTCCAAAGGAATGAATAACCTTTCACTTCATATCCTCCAGTCAGCTACACCTACCATGGGAAATACTGACTTCTGGAAAACGCTCCGGTATTTAAATCTACTGTACCCTTCTCAAGGCTTACGGAACATTCTTCTTATATCTGATGGGCACCTCCAGAATGAGAGTCTGACATTGCAGCTTGTGAAAAGAAATGTCCGGCACACCAGGTTGTTCTCCTGTGGTATCGGGTAAGTTCAGGAGATCCAGTCACACAGTGAGCACCGTAGGGGGGAAGGCAGCCTGTAATCCAGTAGGCTGAAAGGCGAGATGGGTTTTCCTAAGTGCCAGGAAGAAATAAGGGAGGGGGGTGTGGCTGTGATGACGGAGAGTGGACATGAACCTCTTTGGAAGATGACTTTGTGCTCTGACACGACCCAGCCTGAGGGAGCTGGAACTTTCACTGATTTTCTGTCAGGTTTTAGGATCTTTCCAGATGTTTCTGCCTCTATTTATACAGGCTCATTTGTATCCACAAACTCTAGCAATATGTGAGTTCTCCAGGATGTTGTCAAAAACTGTCCCCTGAGCTCCACACAGCAGGAGCAAAAAAAGATTCCAAGCGGCCTCAGTAGCTGATGAAATTGATAAAATACAAATAAACTCCAGCTTAGGGGGATGATCCAATTGGTGCTGTAATCACCAGCAATTAATTTTGAAGACTAAGGACAAATCCAATCAATAGGCTAAGAAATATTTCAGAAATAACTTTCTTAAGCTCTTTTCCTGAAAAATAATTGTGTCTTTACTATTTCAGGAGGAACCTCTCTAAGGTTAATAGTTTGGGAATTATTATTGAGAGAAATTTAATAGGATGTTGTCATTGAGTAGCAAAGCTTATCTTTGCTAGAAAGAGACTTCTTTATCCCTTTTGCTATCTAGATACACATCATATTTTAAGACATAGACTCTTAAACTCTGCCAGTTCTTGGCCTTTGGGGTCAAATTTAGGTAACTAACACTCATTGAAAAGAGGTTATTTTTGTCAGTATTCTGATAACTTTTTGAAGACTTTTTGGAATCATCTACTCCCTAAAATCTCTGCTCTTTCTTTATCTATTGTGAAAAAGAAATAAAGGCTCTTTTTTTATCTATTGTGAAAAAGAAATAAGTTCTCTGACAGGTGGGGCTTAAGTTACCCAAGCCTTCAGATGTTTCCCACTGCCCGTCCTGAGTTTTATCTCTCTAACCTCAACTACAGAGAGGTTCTGCATGTAATATCTCTTCTATTGAGTTTCAAGCTATGTCAACATTGTTAGCTACATGAAATTAAAAAATGTTTCAAAAATTTCTTGAAAGTTAAAACATGTAACATGTGCTCAGTTCTACAGCAAATCGTCATATCTTAAGGACTTTGTCCCAGTACGGTGCTGGAGTATTTGAGTATTTTAACTCAAAATCCAAACATAGTTGGAAAAAACAGGTATGTTTTTCAAACATCTTATTTCTAGTTTTATGTTTACATGTGGAAATATTATCTTCTTGTAAATCTACGGTCAGTAACTTCAGTGTTTTCATTTGTGGAAAGGGGACCTAGGAAAAGGACAAAGGTACTGAAAGCACATAGTTACTTAGTTACCATCTGTCTGGTACCTAGCAGGAATTCATTCTCCTTAATTGGGTCATTGTCCTAGCTAATAGTTTGATTTCTTCTTTGCAAAGTGTGATGGAGCTGTTTTTTAAAAGTGAACTATTATACGTGTTTTGCTAGAGTTAATATGCTATTGTGGCAAAGTGTACATAAACTTTACCATTTTAACCATTCATAAGTGGCATTAAGGTACATTAGGGGTGCCTGCGAGGCTCAATCAGTTGGGCGTCTGCCTTCAGCTCTGGTCATGATCCCAGGGTCCTGGGATCAAGCCCTGTGTTGGGCTCCCTGCGCGGCAGGGAGTCTGCTTCTCCCTCTTGCTGCCCCTACATCCCACTCGTGCTCTCTCTCCCACTCTCTCTCTCTCTCTCTCTGTCTCAAGTAAATGAATAAAATCTTAAAAAAGGGTAATATTGAAAGGAACATTCACAGTGTTGTGCAGGCATCACGCCACCATCCATCTCCAGAATTCTTCATCACCCCAAATAGAAACCCCAGTCATTAAACAACAGCTGCCCATTCCACCCTCCCCCCAGTCCCTGGCAACTACCATTCTACTTTCTGTCTCTGAATTTAGCTACTTTCGATACTTCATGAAAGCAGAAGCATACAATATGTGTTCTTCCGTGCCTGTCCTGTCATGTGGTATGACGTTTTCAGAGTCGGTCCAGGCTGTGGCATGTGTCAGAATTTTCTTCCTTTTAAAAGGCTGAATAATATTTCATTGGGTCACATACCACATTTTGTTTACCCATTCATTTGTTGATGAATATTTCAGTGGTTGTGAATTATGCTGCTGTAAGTGTTGTCATATAAGCCAGTGTTCAGGTCTGATTTCAGTTATCTTAGGTATTTAATAGAAGAGGAATTTCTGGATCATATGGTCATTCTGTGTTTAGTTTTTAGGGACTGTTATACTGTTGTTCACAGTGGCTGCACCATTTTGCATTCCCATGAGCAGTGTACTAGGGTTCCAATTTTTCTACATAATGGATAGCAGCTGTTGTTTTCTGGTTTTGGGTTTTGTTTTATAATAACCATCCTAGGGTGTGAAGTTGTATCCCATCGGGGTTTGGATTTGCATTTTCCTAATGACAAATAATGTTGACTATCTTTTCATGTGTTCAATGGCCACTTGTACATCTTCCTGGGAGAAATGTCTATTCAAGTCCTTTGTAAGATTAATTTTTATAACTGGCAACTATTCCCTCCAGAGTTGTATATTAGTAATTAACTAATGGAATAATTTGGGGATTTCTTACATATTTAAATTATGTGCTAATGCTACTATTAGGAAATCTATTTAAAAAATGGAGTCAGGGTGCCTGGGTGGCTCAGAGGGTTAAGCCTCTGCCTTCGGCTCAGGGCATGATCTTGGGGTCCTGGGATCAAGGCCTGCATCGGGCTCTCTCCTGTTTCCTCCTCCCTCTCTGCCTGCTTTTCCGCCTACTTGTGATCTCTCTCTCTCTCTGTCAAATAAATAAATAAAATCTTTAAATAAATAGATTAAATTAAATATAAAAAATGGAGTCAGTTTTGTCAAGGGGTCTTTAAATGGAGCCGGGAGGCCATTAAGAAAGTGGGCCCCTTGCACGTTCTCACTGGGTAGAACCATGAACTCTTGAACTGGGCCAAATCCCAGATATCCCAAGGACTCTGCAACTTGCTACAGTACAGACTTTTGCTTAGTGATAGCTTTAGCAATCATCTGTGTCTACCAAGATGTTTTCTGCCACCAACACCAATCAAAATCTTCATAAAGAACCTATGCAAGCATTCCATTTTGTCTTTAAAAACTCCTAGCTTCTGTTCTCTAATGGGACACAACAACATGGGTTACTTCCTGAATCTCTGTTCCCCAAACTGTAATTCTGAGATCTCAAATAAATGCCTCTGTTTAAAATGAATGAATGAATGAATGAATGAATGAATAAAAAAAAAGAATTCTATTTAAAATCTTTTTGCAAAAGTACCCTGAGCAGGAAGGAGAGAAACAAAAACAAAAGCAAAGACCTACAAATCCCAAAAGATAGAATGTAAAAATATTTTAAGTGTTAAGTAACTATTTTTTGGATATAACATTGAAAGAGAAATAATTCATCTCTTATAAACAGATAGAAGACCAGATGACTCGGTTACGTTCTCCGAGTTGCCACTCTGTCTCCGTCAGATGGCAGCAGCTAAGTACAGATGCACCTGAGCCTCTGCAGGCTCCGGCCCAGGTGCAGTCCCTGTTCCACAATGAGCGACTCCTTGTCTACGGGTTTATTCCTCATTGTACACAGGTAAGGAAGCACACGGCTCGTTTTACTACAGGAAGAGCAACGTATGTGGCCAACAATTTTCTTTTTCTTCTCTTTCTCTCTTCTTCCCTCTCCCCCCTCAAATCAAAATATACTAGCAAATTTTCTCCTTCTGGAAACCTAATGGGTAGTTAACGAAAGAGAAAATCTTAGTTAGTTTCTAAGACACTATGGAGTGAAAAAGTTAATAAGGGATTCCACTGTTCTCCCCCATTTCAGGCAACTCTATGTGCATTGATTCAAGAGAAAGAATTTTCTGCAATGGTATCAACTACTGAACTTCAGAAGACAACTGGGACTGTAAGATTAAAAACTTAAACTCACTCTTTGAAAGTTGTAATAATTTTATATTTTCATACCTAACGCTCCATGTGCTTCCTTTGTTGTTCTTGTTTTTCTGTTTTGACCCTTCAGTGCACAGTATGATATGGAGGATCGTTATCTGTACAAACGAGGATCCTTTCCTTCAGTTTCTGATGTAGCAGTTCTCCTGGGGTTCTTAAGTCTAGGTGTATCCATATGGGCATCAGTGGATATGACTAACTACAGTTAAATTTGGTATTTCATACATGAAGACGTTTTAAGGAGGTTCTCGAAGTTGTTCATGATGTGATAAAAATGAAGTGCCACATATCAGCCTGTGTTATTTTGAAAAAGGCAGTGTAATAGTACTGGATTAAGAGTAAACTGATATTGAGAATGTGTTTGTTTTTTCTACTTTTGGACTAAAAGCAAATGAATTATCACCAGAAATTTTGTAGTATTTGCATTAGTACTTAATGTATTAGAATCAGACCTGGAAAATCCCTAACCTATATATACTTTATATATGTAGCTTTATCCTTAGGAGTATTTATTTGCCTGGCCACGTAAACTGTTTCCCAGACCTTGCAGATGTTTTGTCTTTTTTTTTTTAATAAAATACAGCTTACTTTTTGGTCCTGAATCAATAATTATAACTTACTATCTGTCAGTGATATATATAGAACATAAAGGGATCTCCCTATTGTTTTAAAAATTGAATCTAAGGGGAAAATTAATAAGAAAAGGATTTTACCCGGGAAGAGGCTATTTTCCATAAAATTGCAATTTTTATAGTTGTACTTCCTCTATGAATTGTGCAACTAGTGATGACAAAATGACAGGAGTTGGAATTATCATTGTAAACCAGACGTTGCTATTAAAATCAGTTGTGTTTCTTAATCATTGGAGAGGAAGGGGGCAGTCCTTCACCTGGCACTTCCCAGGGCACACTCTGCCCCTCCCGCCCTTCAGAGTGGAGCTCACGTGCACAGTTACGCCTCACAGCACTAAGCAGACTCGGCCTACAGTAGAAGAACAGTTTAAAATTTTTGAAATAAATTGAATTGGCAAAATGCCCTTTTATACAGAAGGCAAAACTGTAGGCATAGAAAACAGATGAATGGGTGCCAAGGTCTGGAGGTAACAGCAAGGGGCATGAGGCGTGCCCTTCGCTTTTGAAAGTGAAGGGACTATTCTGTATCTTTATTTCAGTGGTGGCCACACAACTGTATACATTTGTTACGACTCATCAAACTGTACATTTAAAAGGGGTGAATTTTACTGTATATACTATTATAGCTCATTTTTAAAAAGATTTTATTTATTTATTTGTCAGAGAGAAACACAGCGAGAGAGGGAACACAAGCAGGGGGAGTGAGACAGGGAGAAGCAGACTTCCCGCTGAGCAGGGAGCCCGATGCGGGGCTCGATCCCGGGTCTCCGGGATCGTGACCTGAGCCGAAGGCAGACACCCAGTAACTGAGCCACCCAGGTGTCCCTATAGCTCATTTTTAAAAGTGGTTTTCTAAGTAATAATTTAATTAGAAGCCATTTGACTGTTTTTTCCCCTTTGCTGCTTAAACACAGATGATCCACAAGCTGACAGCACGAGCTCTGATCCGAGATTATGAAGATGGCATTCTCCATGAAAATGAAACGAATCATGAGGTTTGCCCTTTTCATTGTTCTCCATCCTTCTTAAATTGATTTATCCATGGAAATGTAAGGTGAGGATAGCCGGGTGGAGAAACATGTGGTATGGAGGCACGCATCATTGTATCTGTATTTTCTGCACCGGGGTGCAGGGTGCTCAGTAAATGTTTGTTGAATGAATTAATGAAAGAACAGATGTCACTGGTTTCCTAAGAGTTCTGTGATCATTTTACTTATCAGGAAGAGGCCAGAGGCAGGCTCAGAGAACGTTTGCCAAGTGCCTATCAAATCTCTCTCCTAAAATCTCATCATACACTGTAGGCACTGGTACTCTCATCTTAGTGAGGAAGCAGCCCAGGAGCAAGACAGGTGGCTGACCGACCTAAAGACAGACAGTGGAGCCAAAGCGCACCCTGCTCCTTCCCCGCTGGCCTGAAGAAGCCCCTAGCCCCACTCACCTCATGACCGGGTTCCTCTGAGCTGTGCATTCAAATGAGCTTCGGGGCAGTGATGCTTAGTGCCTCCCCTGCCTATAAATGCAGTCACAGCAGGCCATAGACGGCCTGTGTTTTCGCTGTACTCCCTTGCTACCCTTGGAGCCTTCTGCTCTGTTTTACTTAAGGCCTTTTTTTTTTTTTTTAAGATTTTACTTATTTATTTGAGTAAAAGAGTGAGAGAGAGATCACCAACAAGGGGAAGGGTAGAAGGAGAAGCAGACTCCCCGCCAAGCAGGGAACCCAGTGTGGAACTCGATCCCATGACCTGAGCTGAAGCCAAGATTCTTAATTGACGGAGCCACCCAGGTGCCCTAATTAAGGACTTTTTCACTCTGGGGGCAGCTGAGCAGCCTTGCCACCAGATGGTCTTGAACCGGTCACTCCACATCTCCGCACCTGGGACCCCCCATCTTTAAAATGGGGGGCACGGACTGCTGTAAAAGAACAAGAATGCAGAGGCCCACCACATTTCAGAGTGGAAGTTCTTTGTCACCATAAAGAACTATTTAATATGAATTATTTTTTCCATGATTTAGCCAGTCACTTGATCCTATTTTTCAGAGAATGTTGAGTCACCTGCTCTAGACATTTAGACAGGGTCATTGATGCAATTTAATTTGAAATACTATTTATAAAATGGCTTATTTTATAGAAAAATACATTTGTCGATTATTTAATACTTTTTTATTGGTCATACGTAGCTAAACAGTGAAAAATAAAACATGACTTCGTTTGATTCTATTTTAGATGAAGAAGCAACTCTTGAAATCTCTGATTATTAAACTCAGTAAAGAAAACTCTCTCATAACACAGTTTACAAGCTTTGTTGCAATTGAGAAGAGGGTATGTATTGTTAATTCGTGGTTATTTCATTTGTATTTACATATTAAGAAAATTACTCTTGGTCTAACTGTTACTGACAATATCCACATTCATGGCTTGTGAAGAGCAGGGAGGGGAGAGGCGGGGAGGACCATTAAATCAGGGCCTCATATTCCTGAAGGGCTCATTATAATCTCTCTAAATGAGTCACATATGTTATATTTTTGATGTTTAAGTTATTACTTAGTTATATGTGTATTTATGAGATACATTTTATTACATTTTGGCATTTCTCATCTCTTATTAATGCAATACCCTCAAAAAACAGAAAGGGCTTAAACTTCCCTTATCCTTTGCGAGACCCTTTTTCATAAGTTTAAAAGGAAAACCCACAGAAGGCACTTATCACAGCTCCACACCCAGCTCAGTAACAAGGAAAGCCACTCAACTGAGCATGATTGTCTTCTTAGACTTTCTCCCTCGAGGCCCAGGACAAGCCATCTAATCTGACACCCACACATATTTCAAACTCAGGATTCAGCAGGCTTTAGAATGAATAGGAATCATTTAATTTGATCATGGCTGTTTTATTTTTACCTAATTGTGATTTAATATAGGATGGTAAGGAGTCACCTTCTCCTAATATTCCAAATGTTTTCGAACTTATTGCCAAAGAAGATGTTGATTTTCTACCATACTTGAGCTGGCAGGAGGAGCAACCAGATTCCAGTGTGATACAGGTAAATGTTGATCACCAAAATAAATTAATATTATGTCTCCATATTTGTATGATTGTGAGGGGAGCCTTTGGCTTAAAATGGCACTCTTATTGCTTGTATATGCAGAAACTGTTGTCTCCTTCAAAATGGGAAATATTTGCACATTTATAAAAAAGCTGTAAATGACTGAGAAAGTCACCATATATAAATGTAGCTGTAAAGTACCAAAAGGGAACAGCTGTGATTTGGCTTCTTAGACAAATAAACTGTCATAGAAGAAACTCAAGTCATTCACTCTAAGTAATTAATAGGTTCATCATGAAAGTAGTGATAAAAGTCCTATCTGATCATCTAACTTTACCACTGATATTTCTTAAAGCTCATAGTACTTTATACTGTGGCCTTTGTAGCCAGAAATAGAATAAAAAACGTGACTCCAATAGAAATTGGAAGGCATATTCAAAACCAAAGCAACAAAGCAGTGATAATAAAACTCTAAAGTATCTGAGCAAGCAGAATAAAATTGCCAAAATTGAGGAATTTAGAATCTAAGGAAAAAATGTGAGAGGAATTTTGGGAAAATATAATCATGCGACATTCATTTTCTTTGATCCACTTTGAAGTTATTGTGCCAAAGAGTATGAAAGCACGTTAGATATCATGTTCACTCTGTTCATGAAATTATGGTCTGAGATGGTAATGACAACATAGCAACAACAAAACAAGACCATAAATGTCTCCTCAAATCCTTTATGCAGAATTTTTGTTTATTTTACCCCTTATAGTTGTCTTTAAAGAAAGTAGAGAGGAATAATAACTTTTGAGAATCCTGTTTCCACTCTTTTTCTGAGTTCACTTCTCTGGTCACATAGATCCTACTAGAGAGGAGAGAAATTGTAGCCCCCACAGAACAGACGGGCAGGGGCAGGGCTGGGGAAGTGACCATGTCCCCACTGGCAGGTAAAGACATAGGCAGCCTGTGTTGTACCTCACCTGTTGTGCAAGCCCCTCCTCCTTCTGCGGAAGCAAAGTCCAGGGCACTTAAAGAGCTGCGCATTTACTCCCCCTGCTCATTTTTCACTCTTCCCCTTTTGGGAGTCAGACATTGAAGATTAGGACATTCCAAACAAACTCCTACATGAGGATAATTAAAAAGTAACTGCCCATACCCAAGGAAAGGCTCAGAAAAGACTTAAGAGGACATTAAGTTTATACTCCAAGCTGATCCTCACCACAGAGACAGCCTACAACAATTAAGAAAGTAAAAAGAATAATTCAAAAATACAACAAACAGTGGGGAAGGGAGAGAATCTCATATTCAGATTTACCATATTTATTAGATTAAAATATTCAGTGTTCAAGGGGAAAAAATCACAAGGCATACAAAGAACAGGAAAGTATGCCCCAAAACATGAAACAAAACAACAGGAACTGTCCCTGAAAATGACAAAATGACAGATATATTAGACAAAGACTTTAAAACAATGATCTTAAAGTTGCTTAGCAAACTAAAGGAAAATGTGGACAAAGTCAAGAAAATGATGAATGAATGAAATGGAAATATCAGTAAAGAGACAGAAGAGTTAAAAAGAAACCAAAAAGAAATTCTGGAGCTAAAAAGTACAGTACCTGAAATGAAAAATTCACTAGAGGGATTCAAAGGCAGATTTGAGCAGGTAGAACAAAGAAGCCGTGAAGTTGAACCTCTTCCACTTCTTCAAGTGTCAGTGTTATTATTAAAGTGTCACTATTACCCAAAGCAGTCTATAGATTCAATGCCATCTGTCAAAAGCCCAGTAATGTTATTGCAGAAATAGAAAAATGCATCCTGGAATTCATATAAAATCTCAACGTACTCCAAATAGCCAAAACAATCTTGAAAAAAAACAAAACTGGAGGAGTCACACTTACTGATTTCAAAACTTACTCCAGTGGTACAGTAATCAAAGCAGTGTGATGCTGATATAAAGACAGACTTTTATAAACCAATGAAATAGAATAGAGAGCCCAGAAAGAAACCCTTACATATATGGTCAAGTGATTTTTGACAAAGGTAGCAAGACCATTCACTGGGGAAAGCACAAATGGTGCTGGAAAAACTGGAGATCCACATGCAAAAGAATGATGTTGGACTCTTACTTAATATCATATACAGAAATTAACTCAAAATGGATCTATGACCAAAATATAAGGCCTAAAATAGTATAACTCCTAAAAGAAGCACAGGACAAATCTTCACCCAGTGGATTTAATAATGATCTGTCAGGACATGATACCAAAGGCACAAGTAACAAAAGAAAAATATATAGAGAAATTAGCCTTTGTGAAAATTTTAAAAATTTTGTACATCAAAAGACACTTTCCAAAGAATAAAAAGATAACCCACAGAAAGGGAGAAAATATTTGGAAGTGATATACCTGATAAGGGATTAATATCCAGAATACATAGAACTCCTAAAACTCAACAACAACAAAACAAACAACCCAATTCAAAAATAGGGTAGGGATACCTGGGCGGCTCAGTCAGTTGGACGTCTAATTCTTGGCTTTGGCTCAGATCATGAGCTCATGGGTCATGAGATCAAACCCTATGTCATGTTCCAAGCTCAGCTGGGAGTCTGCTTGAAGATTCTTTCCCTCTGCCCCTTGCCCCACTCTCTCTTTGTCTCTTTCAAGAGAATAAATAAATCTTTAAAAACATTTTTAAACTTGGAGGGAGAGGGTGGGGGGATGGGAGAGCCTGGTGGTGGGTACTGAGGGCACCTATTGCATGGAGCACTGGGTGTGGGGCATGGGCAGTGAATCTTGGAACACTGGAAAAAAAATTTAAGTAACAATAAAAAGAAATTTTTTTAAATAGGTCACAGGACTTTAATAGACATTTCTACAAAGAAGATATATGAGTGGTTAGTAAGCACATGAAAAGATGCTCACTAGCAATACCAGTTTTCCTCAAGAAGGAAGAAAATTCTCAAATATATAACCTAAACTTACACCTAAAGGAGCTGGGAAAGAACAGAAAACAAAGCCTAAATCCAATGGGAGAAAGGAAATAATAAAGATTAGAGCAGAAATAAATGATAGAAAAGGAAAAAAAAAAGAAAACCCAAATCAACAAAACTAGGTCCTGGTTCTTTGAAAGAATTAACAACATTGATAAACCCCTAGCCAGAATTATCAAAAAGAAAAGAGAAAGGACCCAAATAAATAAAATCATGAATGAAAAAGGACAGATCACAACCGATACCACAGAAACACAAACAATTATAGGAGAATACTATGAGCAATTATATTCCAACATATTAGACAATCTGGAAGAAATGGATACTTTCCCAGAAAATATAAACTACCAAATCTGAAACGGGAAGAAATAGAAAACCTGAACAGACCCAAAACCAGCAAAGAAATTAAATTAGTAATCAAAAATCTCCCAACAGGGGCGCCTGGGGGGCTCAGTTGGTTGAGCGACTGCCTTCGGCTCAGGTCATGACCCTGGAGACCCGGGATCGAGCCCCACATCAGGCTCCCTGCTCGGCGGGAAGCCTGCTTCTCCCTCTCTCACTCCCCCTGCTTGTGGTCCCTCTCTCGCTGTGTTTCTCTCTGTCAAATAAATAAATAAAAATCTTAAAAAAAAAAATCTCCCAACAAACAAGGGTCCAGGGCCAGATGGCTTCCCAGAGGAATTCTACCAAACATTTAATTTTTTGTAAGATTTATTTATTTGAGACAGAAAGAGAGAAAGAGCAACATAGTACCAGAAGTCCTCGCCTCAGCATCAGACAACAAAAAGAAATAAAAGGCATCCCAATCAGCAAGGAAGAAGTCAAACTTTCACTTTTCTCAGACAACGTGATACTCTATGTAGAAAACTATAAAGACTACCAAAAAATTGCTAGAACTGATACAAGAATTCCACAAAGTTTCAGGATATAAAACCAATACACAGAAGTGTATTTCATTTCTATACACCAATAATGAAGTAGCAGAAAGAGAAATCAAGTATTCCATTTACAGTTTGCCAAAATCCATAAGATACATGGGAAAAACCTAAGCAAAGAGGTAAAGAGGTACTCTGAAAACTATAGAACACTAATGAAACAAATTGAGGAAAACACAAAGAAATGGAAAAAAAACTCCATGTTCATGGATTGGAATAGCAAATATTATTAAAATGTCTATACTACCCAAAGTAATCTATGCATTCGATGCAATCCCTATCAAATTACCACCAACAGGAGGTGGATGGGGGGATGGGGTCACTGAGTAATGGGCATTAAGGAGGGCCCTTGATTTAGTGAGCACTGGATCACTAAATTATCTCTGAAACTGATAATATACTATAAGTTAATTAAATTGAATTAAAAGTGATGCCTGGGTGGCTCAGTCAGTTGAGGGCCTGCCTTTGGCTCAGGTTATGATCCTGGGGCCATGGGATCGAATCCCACATCAGGCAACCCACTCGGTGGGGTCTGCTCCATTTGCCCCCCCCATTTCTCTCTCTCAAAAGTGAATGAATAAAATCTTTAAAAAAAATAAAAATAAAAAAATAGGGCACCTGGGTGGCTCAGTTGGTTAAGCAACTGCCTTTAGCTTAGGTCATGATCCTGGAGTCCCGGGATACAGTCCCGCTTTGGCCTTCCAGCTCCATTCGGAGTCTGCTTCTCTCTCTGACATTCTTCCCTCATACTCTCTCTCACTCAAATAAATAAAACCTTTAAATAAATAAATAAAAATTAAAAAAATAAATCGAATTTTTAAAAAACCAACTGCCAGCATTTTTCACAGAGCTGGAACAAACAATCCTAAAATTTGTATGGAAACAGAAAAGACTCCAAATAGCTGAAGTAATATTGAAAAAGAAAACCAAAGCTGAGGGCATCACAATCCTGAACATCAAGCTGTATTACAAAGCTGTAATCATCAAGACAGTGTGGTACTAACACAAAAACAGACATGTAGGCTCAATGGAATAGAATAGACAAACCAGAAATGGACCATCAACTCTACGGTCAACTAACCTTTGACAAAGCAGGAAACAATATCCAATAGAAAAAAACAGTCTCTTCAACAAATGGTGTTGGGAAAACTGGACAGCCACATGCAAAAGAATGAAACTGGACCACATCTTACGCCATACACAAAAATAAATTTGAAATGAATGAAAGACCTAAATGTGAGACAGGAAGCCATCAGAATCCTAGAGGAAAACACAGACAGCAACCTCTTTGACCTCAGGGGCAGAAACTTCTTACTAGAGGTGTCTCCAGAGGCAAGGGGAACAAAAGCAAAAATGAGTTATTGGGACTTCTGGGGGCACCTGGGTGGCTCAGTTGTAAAGCACCTGCCTTTGGCTCAGGTCATGATCTCAGGGTCCTGGGATCAAGCCCCACATTGGGCTCCCTACTCAGCAGGAAGTCTGCTTCTCCCTCTCTCACTCCCCCTGCTTGTGTTCCCTCTCTAGCTGTATTTCTCTGTGTCAAATAAATAAATAAAATCGTTAAAAAATGTTAAAAATAGAACTACCCTATGACCCAGCAACTGCACTACCAGGTATTTACCCAAAGTATATAAACATAGTAATTCTGCACCTGCACCCCAATGTTTAGAGCAGCAATGTCCACAATAGCAAAACTATGGAAAAAGCCCAGAAGTCCATTGATGGGTGAATGGATAAAGAAGATGTGGTGTGTATATAGACACACGTACAATAGAATATTACTTGGCCATCTAAAAGAGTGAAATCTTGCCATTTGCAATGACATGGATGGAACTAGAGGGTATTATGCTAAATGAGATAAGTCAGTCAGAGAAAGACAAATAGCATGTGATTTCACTCATGTGGAATTTAAGAAACAAAATAGATGAATATAGGGAATGGGAAGGAAAAATAAAATACGATAAAAATAAAGAGGGAGGCAAGCTGTAAGAGACACTGAACTCTAGGAAACAAACTGGATTCTTGGAGGGGAAGTGGTGGGAGGAAGGGATAACTGGGCGATGGGCATTAAAGAGAGCACTTGATGCAATGAACACTGGGATTTATATGCAAATGATGAATCATTAAATTCTACCCCTGAAACTAATAATACATTTGTTAACTAAATTGAGTTTAAATTAAAAAAAATTTTAAAGGAATTCTACATCAAATTTAGATGTAAGCTTTACCAATAGTTATAGAAACATTTAGCACTATGACATGTCTTTCTTTAGCTATTTTAATAGTCTTCTATTTTCACTTTTGATAAGTAAGCCTCTAAAATTGCAGTAGAAACAGCTTTAAACCATATTTATACCATTATTTTTTTATTATAGAATGAAATTATTGAGACATACTGCATTAATGGTTATAATATAATTTAACAGATATACTTAAAAGGGAAGAAAAAGGATGTCTGACTTTACCACTTCTTTTCAATGTTTATAGAAGACTGTAGTTGGTACCTAAATAATAAAAAAGAAAAACAAAGAGAGCAAAAGAGAAGTATATTATATATACACACATACACATATAAAGCATATGTATATACTTTGTGTATACATGTGTACAAGTATATATATATAAAGCATACATATATATACATATATACATATAAAGCATACATATTGGAAAAGAAGTAGAGCTTTCTTTACGCATAAGCAACCTAATTGTCTCTGTAGAAAATCTTAAAGATTCTATAGAAAGACGAGTAGAATTAATAAGTGCATTTGACACGGTTATAAGATGCAAGGTCAATATAAGAAACCAACTGAATTTCTGTATACTGGCACCAATAAAAAATTGGTATTCAAAAAACAATGTCACTTATAATGCCATAGAAAATATGAAATACATAAAATCAAATTTGACAAAATAAGCAGGACATGTACACTGAAAATTACAAAACAGCGCTGAGAAAATTGCAATTGAAGAAGACCTAAATAAATGTTCTTGGATTAAACGGCTACGTATTGTTAAGATACCGATTCTCCTCAGATTAATCTACAAATTCAGTTGAGTCCAACTCAAAGTCCCAGCAAGTTTTTTTGTTTAGAAATTGACACACTGATTCTAAATTGTATATGTAAATGTAAAGGATCTTGGTTAGTGAAAACAACTTTGAAAAAGAAGAAAACATTGGAGGCCTTACACTATCTGATTTTAAGACTTACTTTAAAGGGACGCCTGGGTGGCTCAGTTGGTTGAGCGACGGCCTTTGGCTCAGGTCATGATCCCGGAGACCCAGGATCGAGCCCCACATCAGGCTCTCTGCTCGGCAGGAAGCCTGCTTCTCCCTCTCTCACTCCCCCTGCTTGTGTTCCCTCTCTAGCTGTGTTTCTCTCTGTCAAATAAATAAAATCTTAAAAAAAAAAAAAGAAAGAAAAATCATTAAAAAAAAAGACTTACTTTAAGGCTACAGTAATTAGGAGAGTGTGATATTAGTGTAAAATAGACATCTGCACCATGAGAACACCACTGAAACATATAACAGTTGGAACAGATATTAGAGTATAGAAATATATCCACAGATACAGGGTCAATTGATTTTCTGCAAAGGTGTCAAGGCAATTCAATGGGGAAAGGGTGATCTTTTCAACAAATGGTTCTGGAGCAATTGGATAGCCATTTACCAAACAAACAAAAGTGAACCTCTGTCATTAGCTCTCACCATGTGCAAAGATTGATTGGAATATAGACTTGAATGTAACAACTGAAGCTGGAATATCTGTAAGAAAACAAAGGAGAAAATGTTAATGAATTTGTGTTGGATAGTTTTCTTAAATTAAAAAAAAACTATAAAAATTGATGAATTGAATTCCATTAATATTAAAAACGTTTGCTCTTCAGAAGACACCATTAAACAAATGAATGGGCAGTGACATTTGTGAAAAAATATTCATAAAACATATCTAAAGGGCACCTGGGTGGCTCAGTCGTTAGGCGTCTGCCTTCGGCTCAGGTCATGATCCCAGAATCCCAGGGGTCGAGCCCCACATCGGGCTCCCTGCTCAGTGGGAAGCCTGCTTCTCCTTCTCTCACTCCCCCTGCTTGTGTTCCCTCCCTGGCTGTTTCTCTCTGTCAAATAAATCAATAAAACATTTTTAAAAAATAAAAAATAGGTGCCTTGGTGGCTCAGAGGGTTAAGCCTCTGCCTTCGGCTCAGGGTCCTGGGATCGAGCCCCACATCGGGCTCTCTGCTCAGCAAGGAGCCTGCTTCTCCCTCTTTCTCTGCCTGCCTCTCTGCCTATTTGCGATTGCTCTCTCTGTCAAATAATTAAATAAAATCTTAAAAAAATATATCTGACAAAGACATCTAAAATATATAAAGCAATCTTACAATTCAACAATAATAAAACCCAATAAAATAATGAACAGGTTTGAACAGACACTTCACCAAAGAAGATACACAGAAAAGATGTTCAATATCATCAGTCACATGCGAATATGCCAATAGGAGCCACAGTGAGATACTTCTACGTACCCCCGAGAATGGCCTAAAGGGGGCTGACAGTACTAAGTGTGACGAGGATGTGGGACAGCTGTTACTCTCATGCAGCTGGTAGAAGTATAAAATGGCATAATCATTTTAGAAACTCTTTGACAGTTTCTTAAAAAATAAAGTATACAGCTACCATTTGACCCAGCCAAATGAAATGAAGGTATATGTTCAAAGATTTCTGCATGAGTACTCATGTGGCTTTATCTGTAGTACGCAGAAGTTGGAAACGACCATCAGGGGATGAATGAATGAACTGTGATACAGCCCTATGATGGAATACTACTCAGCAATAAAAAGGAATTAACTATTGATACATGCAACCACATGGATGAAGGTCAAGACAGTTATGCTGAGTAAAAGAAATCAAACAAAGAAGAATAGAAATTGTATGATTCCACTGAGACAAAATACATGTAAACCAATTTGAAGTTCTTGAAAGCAAATAGTGGTTGCCTGGGGAACTGTGAGGGGAGGATTGAGACGGATTACAAAAGGGCACAGGAATGTCTTGGGAGTGATGGTTATGTTCATTCTCTTTACTGTGATAATGGCTTCACGATGTATACTTATGTCAGAACTCACAAAATTATACACTTTATTTTTTTTTTTAAGTAAATGCTACCCCCAGAGGGGGGCTCCAACTCACAACCCTGAGATCAGTAGGCACATGCTGTGACGGAGCCAACCAGGAACCCCTCACATTAAGTACTTCAAAATGCAGTTTATTGTACATCAGTTATACCTAAGTAAATCTATTCTGAAAACTGTAATTAGCTCCAACCAAATTGCCCTCTGTGTAAGTTATGTCAATTCACACTCCCATCAGTAGCATGTGAGAGTCTGTTACTCTGTCCCTCTTTAACCCAGTTTATCATTCAAATGTTTGATCTTTGCAAATCAGACAGGTAAGAAATGCATTAGTGATATTTTAATATTCATTTCTTTGAGTGAATATGAGCATGTTTTCATATTAAGGGCTCTAGATACCTTCTATGTGTTATCTATTAATTTTTTTTTTTACCTTTGTTATTGTGATGTTGGTCATTTTCTTTTTTCTTCCTTTTTTTTTTTTTTTTTTTACAGATTTTATTTATTTGACAGAGAGAGAGAAAGAGAGAGCAGAGAGCAAAGCGCAGGGGGAGTGGCAGGCAGAGGGAGAAGGAGAAGCAGGCTTCCCCACAGAGCAGGGAGCCAGATGCAGTCTCGATCCCAGGATTCTGGGATTATGACCTGAACCGAAGGCAAACGCTTAAGGACTGAGTCACCCAGGCGCCCCTGTCATACAGATTTCTTAATGCAGTCACATTTTTTGATCTTTGGGTTTCTTTTCTTTGTTTTATATTGTTTTGTTATCATGCTTAGAAAAACCTTTCCTATTCAGAGTCAATCCTAAAAGTTTTTTCTTACTTATTTTTTTTTTTAAAGATTTTATTTATTTGACAGAGAGAAACACAGCCAGAGAGGGAACACAAGCAGGGGGAGGGAGAGAGGGAGAAGCAGGCCTCCCGCCGAGTAGGGAGCCCGATGTGGGACTCGATCCCGGATCTCCGGGATCATGACCTGAGCCAAAGGCTGTCCCTCAACCAACTGAGCCACCCAGGTGCCCCTTCTTACTTATTTTTAAGAATAGTTTTATGGTTTCGTGTTAACATTTCTTTTTTCATCCAATTGGAATCTATCCTGGTATAAGGTAGGTAGTTTGGAACTAACTTTATTCTTTTCCAGATAGCTACCCACTTTCCCCAAAACTGTTTATTGGATAATTCATTTCCTTCTTAAAATGTCATCTTTATCATCTACTAAATTCCCATGTGTTTTAGGATCTATTGCTGGACCATCTATTCTTTTCCATTGATGTGTCTAATTATTGTAATTTTATAAAATGCTTTAATATCTAATAGGTCTAGTCTATCACTATTGCTTTTTTTCAGTTTGCTTATCTAATTAAGAGAAATTTAACCAGAAACACATTGTTTCTAAATGTTATTCTGAAATGTGTGTCTTCTCATATGTCGTACAGTATAATTATTTTTAAATGTATACTGGAAATGACTGAGTTGGGAAAGGACTACTCTTTCTTTAAAATAGCTGATTTTAAAAAATAATTAAAAAATAGCTGATTTACAGTGGTAAAACTATAGGCTAATTATTTTTTTAATATTTTATTTTATTTTTAAAAATATTTTATTTATTTGTTTGACAGAGAGAGAGATCACAAGTAGGCAGAGAGGCAGGCAGAGAGAGGAGGAAGCAAGCTCCCTGCTGAGCAGAGGGCTCCATGCGGGCCTCGATCCCAGGACCCTGAGATCATGACCTGAGCCAAAGGCAGAAGCTCAACCCTCTAAGCTACCCAGGCGCCCCTTAAGATTTTATTTTTAAGTCATCTGTATTCCCAGCACGGGGCTCAGACTCCCAACCCCGAGATCAGGAAGCACACGCTGCTCACTGAGCCGGCCAGGTGCCGCCAGCCTGCTTATTTCCAAGATATCTCAAAGACTTGTACTTCATATAAAACTGGATTTTATTTACTTGCAACTCTTTAAGAAGGCCTTTATATTCAGATAATAGTAACATAGCATCCTTAATTCCCTTTTGTTTTACACGTTGTTCAAAGTTTGGTGGACTTTAAAGCTTTTGAAATTTTTTGTCAGTTGTCTCATTTCCTTAATATTACTGTTAAGCAGAATAAAAGACTAGAATAATTTATTTCAAATTATCAGCTTATTTTAGGGCTAATTTATACATTATGATATTGCTAATTATAAAATCTTGGACAAGACACTTCTGTGGTCCTGCATTTCCTCTTGTATAAAATGAGAGGTATTGGAGGTTTCAACATTCTAAGAACAAAGAGAAACTAAGAACTTTGATGTATTTATTACTGTTATTCTCTCCAAATCTTAGATTTGTATCTGTATAACAAGGGCATTGTATTTAAATTACCTTGACTATCTCCTCTTTTCAATATTCTAGGATAAGCAATTGCTTTACTCAGAAGTCAACTCTTAGGAAGTATGTTTGATTGTTCATTTTGTTTGTGTTTTCTCTTACATTGATTTTCCCCTCTTGGACAGCCTCTTTCAGCATTCTTTGAATGGAATGAAGAACTGCAACATTTGACTAGCAGTAACTTTAGATCCTCTCAGCTGGAAGATTCTGAAGATTTTGAAGATAGTTCCCAACTATCAGAAAAACCTTTAACACTCAATTTTGAAGATAGAGATGTAGAAAAGCCATTGGATTTAAGTTTTTTGTACTCGCCTGAACCATGTAGAGATGCCCCTTTCCCAAAATGGGTTGGTTGCAGCATTTCTGCTACCCCTGCTTCAGCTCATTTTCAAGATGAGCCCTTTGCTGGTGCTAGTCCCCTCCAGCCTCTCTGCTCACCTTCTAGGAAGTTTCTAACGCGTCTCAAACGACTTGGTCCACCCAAGAATAACCAAGACCTTCAAGCTGACTATATGGGTGACATTACCCCTGTGCCATATACCCCTTACAGTCTGCCTTCCCCAAAACTTGGATCCGTTGCTTCATGTGCCTCATTTAACTCTAGTGAGGTTAATCTACCTGATACTTATCAAGGCCGTAAGACTGACAATTCTGCTAGCATTTTCCCTAAGTTGGACTCTCCCCTGCTGCCTCTTCCTGCTGGTTCACCCATAAGGTTTCCTGTCCGTTCCCTTTCTCCTTCTCCTCTTTATTTTCAAAATTCTCCAGTTCATTTCGGTGCCACTTATAAGCCACCAGGAGATCTGCCTGCTAACACTGAATTGGAGGGTTCTTTCTGTACAGCCCTTCCGACCGGATTTTCATTTTCTGCTTCAAGTAATGAAAGTTTTTCTGAAACAGAAAATAAGGAAACATCAGAATTTCTGGCAAAGTGTTTTTTCCAAAAAGTGAAAGGAAAAAAAAAAAAAGTGGCAAAATTGGGTATAACAGGAAGTGACTTTACTGCAAGTTTCCAGGCACAAAAAGGTGAACAGAGCTGGATGACTAAACTCTTCAGTCTACAAACTGAGGTATTAGTCTTATTTATCTTTAAGTCTGTGGTTAACTAGCTTCATAGTTCAGAACAGAGCTGCTCAAAGTAGCTGATCATTGAAATGCTTACCAGTGCATTACTGAGGTAAGTGACTGGTGGAAGAATGTAAATCAGCACACTGTTTCCTTCCTTGAGAAAATCTTGCTTAAAAAAAAGTCATCGAACAATACAGTGTGCTTGATGATGGTATTTATGGATCTATTTTTAGTTGTTAGGCCAGAATATCCTGTAAGTGAATGGTAATATTTCTCAGTTGAAAATTAGCATCCCTGCGTGGGTCATGGGCTAACACCTTGATTTCCTAGGTTCTAGAACAGATAGGTGAATTGCAATCATGTAAAATTCCCATGGTGAAGTAAAGAAAACCTGTTGTAAGTATTCTCTGATTGTTTTCACATACGATCTTGGGAATATTACTCAACATGTAAGACTGCGTTAGAGCTTATCATTCCATTTGTGAAACTAATAAACACCCAATAAATATAGTTCCTGCACTGGTACTGAGACCCAGTCACACATGTGAAATTACATGTTTTGATGTAAAGTAGTCTAGTGAAGTAGAAAAGCAACTTGATTTAGTGTGAGACTAAATTTGAGTCTCAGTCCTACTTCTTTGTGATTTAAGGCAAGTCAAATAATTTTTCTGAGTCTTAGTTTCTTCACCCGTATGCTGGGGATAATAATAGTCTCTGCCTCCTAGAGTCACTTTGAGGTTCAAACAAGATAATAACAGCTGCCCAGCTTTTTTTTTTTTTTTTTTTTTTTTTTTACCTGAAAGAATATACATGAAAACAATGTTAAAAGCAGTATAGCGGAGACTGCTATTTATGGAGCCAGACTGTTGAGGCTTACATTGTGCCTCTGCTGCTTGTTAGCTGTGTGACTTTGAACAAGTTGCTTAACTTCTCTGTGCCTCAGTATTGTCATCTGAAAAGTGGTTCTCATCTGCAAAAGGTATAGTAATAGCATCTCCACAAGAAGCGGCTAAAATGATTTCTTAAAAAAAACAACAAAAAACCCGACACCTAGAACTAGTTTATCACTAGTTAGCATATATCACTGCTGTTATTTTTTCAGATTATTGCTGTAGAGTCTGTGCATCTACCTGTGACCTCACCCTCCTTTTTGCTACCTGTATTAGTTCCCCTCTTTCCTGGAGTTGATCTACTTCAAGTTCAAGATTCCCACATCCAGGCTTAAAACTACCTCATAATATGTAAGAAACATCAGCCTTAAAAGTTAGCTGAGGTGGGCAGGGTACAGTGAGAATAAGTAAGTTAGTTTTAAAGAGCATATTCACCATAAAAATTTTATATTTAGAAAAAAATGTCATTTTTGTATTTCAGACATCACAAAGGCACATTTTTAATGATTCCTCAAAAGGAATCATGCTACTTAGAAGTTTGAGAAACATCAATTCAAAGCATTACTAGAAGAAAAAAATGGCATTTAAAAAAATTTTTTAAAATTAAAAAAAAATTTTTTAAAATCCTTACATGTGAGCCTCTTCCCACTTTTTATGAGTGCCACCTGATACATAACATCCATCATATTTTTGAGATTCCCAAAAATACTGTGTCTCTCATATATGAAGAACTTTGATTTTAAGAATAATTTAAAAAGGATTAAATTTTTTTGATAATAAAAATTTTAGAAATGTCTTAAACTGAACTGAACTAATTGGAAACATATTATTTATTCATTATATTCTTGTGTGAATAAATTTCAATAATGTGTCTTAAATTTGTGTTTTATTTCATAGGATGGCTTCTGGAAACTTACGCCAGAACTGGGATTTATATTAAAACTTAATACAATTATTTTAAATAGCTTTCTTGAACAAAAAGGCATTTGCTCTCTGGGTAAGTCACCATTTTTCTATTAATTAAATGGCATGCTCTTAATTGCTATAAAGTTTGTTGTAAACTAGTGTACTAATATGATAATTACATAAGTTACATATGAGTGGAATTATATTTGTTAACCATCAAAGAAAACAGAGGACTAGTTTCTAGTCATATCTTTACCACTACTTAGGGTATTGCCTGTGCAAATTAATTAGCATAAGTAGCAATAACTTCTATTCTAAAAATCCAAAATTTCAGTAGCTTAAAATAAAGATAATTTTCTTGCCCATATCACAGTCAAATAGTGGTCAGAAGGAAATTCCACTCCAGGTTGTCATTTAGAGACCCAGGCTCCTTCCATATTGTAGTTCTACCATTATCAAAAGTGTCTTTAAAATTACTCTGGTGAAAAGAAAAGAAGAAAATTGCTCTGATGTCACCTACCTGGTAGACAGGAAGAGAAAGAGAGAAAATGTGGCAAGATCCAGTCGGAGAACTACCCAGATACAAGAAGGCTGGGAAGTGTACTTTAGCTTTGTGTTAAGGAAAAGAAAACAGCTTTTATGAGCATCTAGTCAGTCTCTGTGAGAGCATATTCAACCTCTGTGGACCTGTTCCTTGTCACGATAATGAAGGTAATGGATGAACAAGTGGTTTAAAGGTCAAAGGCTAGCTCTAAGTTATGAGATTTTTTTTTAAATAAAATAAGCATTATCAAACAACTAGTCAGTATTATTGAACAGCAATGTCTGACTGCCCTGCCATCTCCTCAGAAATGTCAGTCTTCACACTCCAGGCTTATTACAGGGTTAGTAGATCTTTGTCTGTTGGGTCTGCTCTACACTGAAAAGAGATGATGATCTTCTGTATAAGGAGAATTCTAGTTCCTGGAATGATAGAGGGGATTGTATCAGACTAGCTCTCCTACCAAAAGCATTTTTTAACCCGAGACAAAATATTTTAAAACCACTCTTTTGGGGCACCTGGGTGGCTCAGTTGGTCAAGTGACTGCCTTCGGCTCAGGTCATGATCCTGGAGACCCGGGATCGAGTCCCACATCGGGCTCCCTGCTCGGCGGGAAGCCTGCTTCTCCCTTTCTCACTCCCCCTGCTTGTGTTCCCTCTCTGGCTGTGTTTCTCTCTGTCAAATAAATAAATAAAATCTTTAAAAAAAATTAATTTGAGATGGAACATAGACCTAAATGTAGAACTAAAATATTTCCAGAGGATACAAGAAAAACTGGAAAATTTGCAAATATGTGGAGGTTAAACAACCCATAGGTCAAAGAAGAAATCAAAAGAGAAATTAAAAAGATACTTGAACAAATGAAAATGGAAATACAATATACCAAAACATGGGATGTGGTAGAAGTAACTCTTAAGACAGAAGTTTATAGCAATAAACAAAAGATCTCAACTAAATAACCTAACTTTACACTGCAAGGAATTAGGAAAAGACAAACTAAACCCAAAGTTAGTACAGGGAAGAAATAACAAAACTCAGAGCAGAAATAAATAGAGACTAAAAGGACAGTAGAAATGGTCAATGAAACAAGAGCTATTTTTAAAAGAGAAACAAAATAGACAAACCTTTAGCTAGATTCACCAAGATAAAATAGGGAAGACTCAAAATCAGAAATGAAAGAGACATTGCTGTTGATACCACAGAAATCTAAAGGATCATAAGAGATTACTATGAACAATTATATGCAAACATATTGAACAAATGGATAAATTCCTAGAAACATACAACCTGCCAAGATTGAATCATGAAGAAATAGAAAATTTGAACAGACTCATTACGAGTAAGGAGATTGAATCAGTAACCAAAAACCTCCCAACAAACAAAAGTTCAGGACCAGATGGCTTCATTTTGAATTCTCACAAACATCTTAAGAATTAGTACAATTCCTCCCAACTTCTATCAAAATGTCGGAGAGGAAGGAACACTTCCAGGCTCATTTTATGAGGCCACCATTCGTCTGATACCAAAACCAAAGATACTACAAGAAAAGAAAATTACAGGCCAATATCCTGATGATCACAGATGCAAAAATCATCAATAAAATATTAGAATCTCAAATTCAACAATAAATTAAAACTATCATGATCAAGAGGGATTTATTCCAGGGATGCAAGGATGGCTCAATATCTGGAAATTAATCAATATACCACTTTAACAAAATGAAGGATAAAAAATCATATGATCATTTCAGTGGATGCAGAAAAAGCATTTGACAGTTTCTGTTTATCATTTATGTTTAAAAATAAACCTCTCAACAAAGTGGATATATAATAAAGGCCATACCTGACAAGTCCACAGCTAACATAATATTCAATAATGAAAAGCAGAAAATTTTTCCCTTAAGATCAGAAGCAAGACAAGAATGCCCACTTTCCCCATTTTTATTGAACATAGCATTGGAGGTCTTAGAAAGGAGTCCTAGGCAAGAAAAAGAAATAAAAGGCATCAAATCAGAAAGGAAGAAGTACAACTGTTGCTATTTGCAAATAACATGATAGTATATGTCGAAAACCCTAAAGATCCACCAAAAACCTGTTAGAATTAATAAACAAATTCAGGAGAAAACAGAATTAATAAGCAAATTCAGGGAAACTGCAGGATACAAAATCAGTACACAAAATCAGTTTTGTTTGTATGCACTGATAGTGAGCTATCAGAAAAATTTTTATGAAAATAATCCCACTTACAATTGTATCAGAAAGAATAAAATACCTAGGAATAAATATAACCAAGGAGGTGAAAGACATAGCTATACATGAAAACTATAAGATATTGGTGGCAAAAACTGACACAAATAAATAGAAATACATTCCATGCTCTTGGATTTCAATATTGCATAAATGTTCATACTACATAAAGCAACCTACAGATTCAATGCAATCTTATCAAAATTCCAGTGGCATTCTTCACAAAAATAGAACAATCCTAAAATGTATTCAGAACCCCCTCACACAAAAGAAAACAAAACAAAAAAAACTTAAAAGAAGTAGAGTTTTTTTTTAAAGATTAATAAAAATCACGGGACGCCTGGGGGGCTCAGTTGGTTGGGCGACTGCCTTTGGCTCAGGTCATGATCCCGGAGACCCGGGATCGAGTCCCACATCGGGCTCCCTGCTCGGCAGGAAGCCTGCTTCTCCCTCTCAGTCCCTCTGCTTGTGTTCCCTTTCTGGCTGTTTCTCTCTGTCAAATAAATAAAATCTTTAAAAAAAAAATCACAAAGTTCTTGCATGAGTGAACCAAAAAAAGAGATGGAAATAAGGAATTACAAACAATACTCAGAATAAAAGGGAGTACTTAGGGGCGCCTGGGTGGCTCAGTTGGTTGGGCAACTGCCTTTGGCTCAGGTCATGATCTCGGAGACCCGGGATCAAGCCCCACGTCGGGCTCCCTGCTCAGCGGGAAGCCTGCGTCTCCCTCTCTCACTTCCCCTGCTTGTGTTCCCTCTCTGGCTGTTTCCTTCTGTCAAATAAATAAATAAAATCTTTTAAAAAAGAGGGAGTACTTAATGAAAGATGGCAGAGAGATTTAAAGCATAAGAACTTATGAACAGCCTTATGCCAATAAGTCTTAGATGACATCTTAGATGAATTTTTAGAAGAATTTTTAGAAGACTTAGATGAATTTTTAGAAAAAAATAAATTTGCCACATGCAACTAAAGATAAAATAGAAAGCTTGAATCATTCTGTAGTGATTAAAGAAATTAGTTTAAAAGCTTAACAAAGAGGGGCGCCTGAGTGGCTCAGTTGGTAAGCGACTCCCCTTGGCTCAGGTCATGATCCTGGAGACCTGGGATCGAGCCCCACATCGGGCTCCCTGCTCGGCGGGAAGCCTGCTTCTCCCTCTCTCACTCCCCCTGCTTGTGTTCCCTCTCTGGCTGTGTTTCTGTCAAGTAAATAAATAAAATCTTAAAAACAAAACAAAACAAAAAACCTTAACAAAGAAAACAACACTAGGTTGAAATGGTTTCACCCCCATCTTATATCAAATATTCAAAGAACAGGCAATTCCAACCTAATACAAAATATTGCAGAGCTTAGGAAAAATATAAAAATGCTTTTCAGCTTATTTACTAGCATAATTTAATAGCATATGACAGGGATTGCAATAGCATCAAAAGGAGTAAAATAGGAATAAATTGAGCAAAAGATATGCAAGACTTGTACACTGAAAACTATAAGATATTAATGAAAAAAATTTAAAAGATCTTAATGCATGGGAAAACATCATATGTTCATGGATTGGAAGCCTAGATATTGTTAAGATGACAATACTCCCCCAAATGATCTACAGATTCAATCCATTCCCTATCAGAATCTCAGATTACTCTCTCACAAATTGACAAGCTGATCCTAAAATTCATATGGCAACATGAAAACCTGGAATGGGGCACCTGGCTGGCTCAGTGGGTTAAAGCCTCTGCCTTCGGCTCAGGTCGTGATCTCAGGGTCCTGGGATCGAGGCCCACATCGGGCTCTCTGCTCAGCGGGGAGCCTGCTTCCTCCTCTCTCTGCCTGCCTCTCTGCCTACTTGTGATTTCGCTCTCTGTGAAATAAATAAGTAAAATATTTTTTAAAAAAAGATATTAGAATCTCAAATAATTAAGAAAAAAAACCTGGAATGACCAAAATAATCTTTTTTTTTAATAAGATTTTATTTATTTGACAGAGAGAAACACAGCCAGAGAGGGAACACAGGCAGGGGGAGTGAGAGAGGGAGAAGCAGGCTTCCCGCCGAGCAGGGAGCCCAATGTGGGACTTGATCCCGGGTCTCCCGGATCATGACCTGAGCCAAAGGCAGTCGCTTAACCAACTGAGCCACCCAGGCACCCCTGACCAAAACAATCTTGAAAAAAACAAAAACAAAATAGGAGTATTAACACTTCTTGATTTCAAAAGTTACAAAAAAGCTGCAGTAATCATGCAATGTGGTAATGGCATAAATATAGATGGAATAGAATTAATGAACTAGAATTGATAGTCCAGAAATAAGTCTCTGCATTTATGGTCAATTGTTGTTTGACAAGGATGTCAACACAATTCAGTGGGGAAAGAATTGTCTTTTCAACAAACAACTGGTGCTGCCACAACAGGGTATCTATATGCAAAAGTGTGAAATTGGAACTCTTCCTTACAAATATGAGAGTTAAAAACCTATGCAGCTCTTAGAAGAAAACAGAAGTAAACCTTCATGACCTTTGATTAGACAATAGTCTCTTGACACCAAAAGCACAAAAGGAAAATAGACAAACTAAACTTGATCAAATTTAAAATTATATGTTATATGTCAATCTTGTCTCAATACAAAATGTTTTAAATTTTGTGTGCAGTTGAAAAATGAAAAGACAGCAAAAAAAGTGGGTGAAAATATTTGCAAATCATGTATCTGATAAGGGACTATATATAAAGAACACTTATAATTCAGTAATAAAAAGACAAATAATGCAATTAAAAAATAGTCAAAGGATTTGAATAAATATTTCTCTGGGGGCACCTGGGTGGCTCAGTTGGTTAGGCGACTGCCTTCGGCTCAGGTCATGGTCCTGGAGACCCGGGATCGAGCCCCACATCGGGCTCCCTGCTCGGCGGGAAGCCTGCTTCTCCCTCTCTCACTCCCCCTGCTTGTGTTCCCCCTCTGGCTGTGTTTCTCTCTGCCAAATAAATAAAATCTTTAAAATAAACAAACAAACAAACAAACAAATAAATAAATAAATAAATATTTCTCTGACGAAGACATACAAATGGATAATGTGGACATGAAAAGATGCTCAAGGCCATAGTTATCAGGGAAATGAGAATTAAAGCTATAGTGATATACTGCTTCATATCCACTAGGGTGGTTATAAATAAAAAAAAATCAATGATGAAAAGATGGACTTTTCAATCAGTGATGATAGGACAACCAGACAATAGCGGAAAAAGTACAGTTTGAACCTTTACCTCACACCGTACTTCAAAAATTGAAGACTTAAGTGTGAAAAACAAACAGTAAAACTTTTGGAAGAAAATACTGGAAAAAATCTTTATGATTTTAGGATGAGAAAGGTTTTTTGTTTATTTGATTTTTTACTTTTTATTTTGAAATAATTTTAAACCTGCAGAAAAGTGACAAATATGGTACAAAAAATTCTCATACACCCTTTATGTAAATTCCCTAGCTGTTAACGTCTTGGAGTATTTGATTTATCATTCAGAGAGGAATTTCTCAATCCAAAAAAGCCACAAGTCACAAAGGAAAAGATAGACAACATCATCAATGCCTCTTCATTAAAAATAAATAAAATATAAAATGTGAAAAAGACATACTACAAAGATACTAGGATAAAGACCAAATAAAAATAAATAAACAAGGTACAAACCTTGTGGTAGAACTGAGTGATGAGCACAAACACTAGCATGGTGGTAGTTTCTAGAAGGGAGCCTCTAGTGGGAATACTCTCTAAATCCACCCATGTTGTCTCAAATGGCACAATCTCATCTTTTTTATGTCTGTGTAATATTCCGTTGTGTTCCACTTTTTCCTTATCCATTTGTCTATTATTATTATTTTTACTGTTATGTTAGTCAAATACCATATCATTCCACTCATAAATGGAGCCTAAAAATGAAAGAAAAGCAGAATTAGACCTACAAATACAAACAAAGCAATAGTTACCAAAGGAGGGGTGGGGTTGGGCAAAATGGATGAAAGGGAGAGGGAGATATAGGTCTTCAGTTATGGAATGAGTAAGTCATGGGAATAAAAAGCAGAGGCTTTTTTTTTTAAGATTTTATTTATTTATTTGACAGAGACAAACACAGCCAGAGAGGGAACACAAGCAGGGGGAGTGAGAGAGGGAGAAGTAGGCTTCCCCCCGAGCAGGGAGCCTGATGCGGGGCTTGATCCAGGGACTCTCCGGGATCATGACCTGAGCGGAAGGCAGTTGCTTAATCAACTGAGCCACCCAGGCGCCCCCCCCCTTTTTTTTTAAAGATTTTATTTATTTATTTGACAGAAACATAGCCAGAGAGGGAAGACAAGCAGCAGGAGTGAGAGAGGGAGAAAAAAAGCAGAGGCTTTAACCCACTGAGCCACCCAGGTGCCCAAGATCCATTCTTAAGAAACATGAGGCTTTGGTGATGAATTAGATACTAAGCATTGAGGAGAAGGAGAGTTTTCAGCAGTGAGCATGAGAAGGGAAAACAACTATAGATTGAGCCTATAAACATACTCAGTGTGTTATGTTTTGGACATATAAAGTTTGAGATTCCTAGCAGATATTGGAAAGAAATACCTAGTTGGTTCTATGAGGCTAGAGCTCACAAAGAGATTGACCATGGGCATGTATGACATCACCTAAATAAAGAGAGTAGCCAGAACAGAGAAGAGGGCTTAGGGCCATCTTTGGGCATGCAAATATTTAGTGCTCAGACAGAACAGGAGCCAGCAAAGACAGTGAGGAGAATGGTAGAGAAATAAGAGGAGAGTTAGGGAATATGGCATCACAGGTGTCGGCAGGTGAGCTTTCTTTATGGATATGCCTTTCCCATGGATTTTCTCCGGACAACTCTCTCTATCTCCATATTTCCATGTTACTTTTCTGTATGTGTGTTTCTCTGCCATTTTTCCTCTACATGTAGTTGCAAGATACCTGATTTTTCCCCCTGATTTGTTTTTATATCCCTCTACCCAATTTTCTTTCATTCTTTTCTTCATTTCATCTTTCCTTCCACTTCTCAATTTACTTTTTAAGTGACTCTGATACACTATTTAGGCATTTTATAAATATATTGTTTATGATGTTTTTAACAGAATTATGTGTTGCTTATTATTAATATCATTTAAAAATTACTCTAAGACTTTATATCTAATATTTTTTAAAAGAACTCAATTAAATAGTCTGCATATTTTCTTTTATCTCTGTTGATTTTCTTTGTGAGATAATGGATTGGTTTTGTTGTTTTAAAATTTTATTTAATTATTTTTTCCTGTATTAAGAAAATGATGTCATTTTTTTTCTTTCTTTTGAAAGAGAGTGCATGCAGGGGTGTGGGGGCTTGGTAGGAGGGACAAAGGGAGAGGGAGAGAGAATCTTAAGCAGGCTTCACACCCAGCATGGAGCCCAGTGCATGGTTTGATCTCATGACACTGAGATCATGACCTGAACTGAAATCAAGAGTTGGATGTTTTACTGACTGAGCCACCCAGGTACCCCTAAAATGGTGTCATTTTAAAAATAGTTTTGGCTATCTCAATGATCTAAAATTAATGCTTTATGTGCAGATATATACATAGTATACACAAGTAAAAGTACAAAACAAAATTGTGTATTATTACAAGAGAAGGTTTTGAGGTTTTTTTCCCCCAACACCATTGTCTCCCAGAAAAAGAGGTGTATTTGAGTCTTTCCAAATATTTTATGTTGTCTAAATTACTTTATTTTTAATGAGTAAGTGTCAATTGAGGAGAGCACTGAGCTCGAAATAGCCTTAGTGTTTATTTCAAATACTTAGAGAAATTAATCTGACAGAAATCCTTAAAAGGAAAATAAAAGAAATGTAACACAGGTTCATTAAATATTTTTTGGAATATGAATTGAAAATTGTAAGCACTGAATATTGTTTAATGAGCCTACTGAAGATCACTTTGAAAAGCAACATACATGAATGGATATAGAAGATGTGATATAGGGGCCTAGGTGGCTAAGTCGGTTAAGCCTTAGGGTCCTGGGATCGAGGCCCACATTGGGCTCTCTGCTCAGTGGGGAGCCTGCTTCCTCCTCTCTTTCTGCCTGCCTCTCTGCCTACTTGTGATCTCTCTCTGTCAAATAAATAAATAAAATCTTTTTAAAAAGATGATATATATATATATATATACACAATGGAATATTATTCATAAAAAAAGAATGAAACTGTGCCATTTGCAAAGACATGACTGGAGCTACAATGATCAACGCTAAGCAAAGTCAGTCAGAGGAAGACAAATGCCATATGATTTCACTCATATGTGGAATTTAAGAATTAAAAGAAACAGGCAAAAGGAAAAAAATAAGAGAGAGATAAACCAAGAAAAAGACTCTTAATTATGGAGAACAAACTTATGGTTACCAGCGGGGAGGTGGGTGGGCGGATAGGGGACCCAGGTGATGGGGATCAAGGCGTACACTTGTGAGGAGTACCAGGGGTCCAGGTGTTATATGGATGTGTTGAATCACTACATTGTACGCCTGAAACTAATACAGCATTGTATGTTAACTATTGGAATTAAAAACATTTTTAAAATGTAGTCAGAGGAGGGCACCTAAGTGGCTCAGTGGGTTAAAGCCTCTGCCGTTGGTTCAGGTCAGGATATCATATCAGGTCCTGGGATCGAGGCCCGCATCGGGCTCTCTGCTCGGCAGGGAGCCTGCTTCCTCCTCTCTATCTGCCTACTTGTCATCTCTCTCTCTCTCTGTTAAATTAAAAAAAACTTAAAAAAATGTAGACAGAGGAAGGGACAGAATATGCATATGTAAGTTTATACAAAAGAGGAAAAATACATTTAATTGATTAAGCAAGAGAGAACACATGATACATAGAAACTAAGTTTGGGAAAGAGTGGGACATGTCTTACAAAACAACAAAAGCAAAGGACATCATGGGAATGTAAACTGCAAGATCCAAATATTGTTTACCTTTGAAAAGCTGGGGAGATGGGGTGGGAATCAGAGGACATCTTATATATGTCTTCTGATCCCCACCTTACAATATATTGTTTCTTCTAAAGAACAGAGGAAGTGCAGCCAAGCAATCAATAAAAAATAATTAGAAGCAGATGTGGGAAAATGTTAAAGATGACCAGCTATCCTATTTTTCTCTTTTCTCTGTGCTTAAAATATTTCATAATAAAAGACACATTGAATGGCTATGTTGTAGTGATGCTATCAGTGTTATATATCAAAGAAACAGTATTACATCTAAGATGGAAATTTACCTGGGATATTAGCAGACAACTCAGTGTGGCTCAATGATGATGAAGAGTTTCCTCCCCTCCCCCCGCTTCTAATTTCTTGGCTGGGACACCCTATAATAAAAAACAGATTAACAATAGAAAAACAAGCCATTTTTATTATGTATACACATGTATACCTGTACAGTAGGGAGCCCCAGAAAGATGTGAGACTCAAAGGGCAGGCAGGCAGCTGAGCTAAGGAAAGTGAGAGAGGTCTGTGGCTTCAAGTGGAGGACGGCCGGGGTGCCTCACAGGAAGGCAAGTGGGGGAAATGCTTGGAAATGGATGTTGTCCTTCAATGCAGATATATTTCCCAGGTGAAAAAGTTATCTCTGGTAATAGCTCTTTTCCTGATACAAACCCCCTTCTAATTTCTTTTAGACAGTTAAGGGGGAGCTAGAGCCTTTCCTGAGTCCTCTGGGTCCTGATTGCCTTCCACTCAGAATAGAAGTGGCGGACTCTGCGTGGCTTGTTCTTAATCCACTCAAGATAGATGTTAAAAGTTTCATGAAATGTGAGATTGGAAAAATAACAATACTTGAAATCTAATGTTTTATATGAATTGATTTCAAAAAGTACTTGCATTTCAGAAAATTAAAATGGGGGGGCGCCTGGGTGGCTCAGTTGCTTAAGCATCTGCCTTCGGCTCGGGTCATGATCCTGGAGACCCGGGATCGAGTCCCACATCGGGCTCCCTGCTCGGCGGGAGGCCTGCTTCTCCCTCTCTCACTGCCCCTGCCTGTGTTCCCTGTCTCACTGTGTTTCTCTCTGTCAAATAAATAAATTTAATTATTAAATTAAAAAAAAATTAAAATGGGTTGTTAATTTCTGGCTCAATATATATATAAATGTTCACTTTCAATTTTGGTATTTTGTAATAGAGTAAAATATCTTGGTTTAGGTGTTTAACACTGGTTACCTGTAGGTACTGTTAAAATAATAAGGGGACAATTTAGTTGATCTAAAAAAATGTTTATTTTATACTTCCTCAAGAGTCCAGAGAACTGAGGGCTGCAAGCTCTCATAGAAAGAGGCAAGCGAGAAACAAGGAAGAAGTATGTGGTTTATGCTGATTGGTTGGGTAGCATATCTGATTGTATTTAGAAAGGTCAAGGAACAGGGAAGTGATGAGCATAGCTCTCGGAGTTTGCTTGGTGTTGGGGGATTGGCCAACTGGATACATTGTGTCTCTGATCGGGTGGAGTATTGGTAGGGACACAACAGTTATCTAGGTTCTGGCTCGCCGACATGGCACCCTGGGAAGTAGCAGCTCCATCTTGGGCCTACAAGTTTATTTCAATGGCACAAATCACCAGAAATAATTTGCCACACTGACCACCCCAGCTGTATCAATTGTTTATCTGTTGTATATTTAAGTTTACTCTTTGAAGTTATTTGTAGGAGGAACCTAGAAACTGAATTTCTCTCCCAAACTTCATGCATGTCTGTTCATGAAAGAGGGCCAAGGAGGGAAGCTATGGATGTAATTGCTTCCTAACAACCATCAGGGTGCTGTGGCACGTGTGCCATTTGTCTTCATTTTTTTTGTCCTCATTTTTTATTTAAATAACAAGCTAGGTAAGGATCTTGAGGAGAATTCCAGAGTTTTATGATCTGCTAATGAATTATGGTTTTAAAGTATTAAAATTCTTTAACAGAACTTTCATAAGTGGGCACAGTTTGAGATGCAGAGTTTCCAACAAATATAAAAAGAGTTTTCCACTCTTAGGTATAAAAGGAAGAGAGCGTCTCCTGGACCTGATCGCCACATTGCTGGTACTACAGTTTCTTCGCACCAAGATGGAACAAAAGGGAATAGTCTTCAAATCACTGATGAAATTGGATGATGCTTCCATTTCCAGGTGGCTTTAATTATAGTATTAAACAACTTGCTTATATTTCTGATAATTTCTTTTTTTAAAGATTTTATTTATTTGACAGAGAGAAACACAGCCAGAGAGGGAACACAAGCAGGGGGAGTGAGAGAGGGAGACGCAGGCTTCCCGCCGAGCAGGGAGCCCGATGTGGGACTCGATCCTGAGCCGAAGGCAGAGGCCTAACCACTGAGCCACCCAGGCGACCCTGTACTTCCATTTTTAAGAAAAACAGCACCTTCTCATGAGCTTGCCAAAACAACTCTTTGAGAAAGATGGGAATTTATTAAGTGAATATCAAGAAAAATACTTCAAAGCACTACTAGACAGGACTTACAAGTTAATATTTGATTTAATAGGCACAACCAAAGAGGTACTTCTTCTATTTTGATCTTTTTTTTTAAAGATTTTATTTATTTATTTGACAGAGAGAAGGATCACAAGTAGGCAGAGAGGCAGGCAGAGAGAGAGGAGGAAGCAGGCTCCCCGCTGAGCAGAGAGCACGACGTGGGCCTCGATCCCAGGACCCTGAGATCATGACCTGAGCTGAAGGCAGAGGCTTAACCCTCTCAGCCACCCAGGCGCCCTATTTGGATCTTTTTTAAACTGAGACAGAGGGAAGAGAGACTTAGGAGACAAGTTGACCAAAGTAAAGCCATTTTAGTTTTTAGGCTGACCCTTACCTAAAAGTCAACAGGTCATAAGATTCAGCTTATGAAAGACCACAAAACCCCACACTCTCAGTAAAAGTCATGAAGACTGGACATTCCTAAAATTGCTCCTGTGGGTAATTCCACAACTCTGAGACAATGGAAAAACTAACTGCCCGACGTAACTGTTAAACCCAAGTTAAAGGGTAAGCCCCTCTTTATATGGTTAGCTAATTAAAAAAAAGGGGGGGTTGTGCCTGGGTGGCTCAGTCATTAAATGTCTGCCTTCAGCTGAGGTCATGATCCTGGAGTCTCTGGATCGAGTCCTACATCGGGCTCCCTGCTCTGCAGGAAGCCTCCTTTTCTCTCTCTCACTCCCCTTGCTGGTGTTCCCTCTCTAACTGTGTTTCTCTCTGTCAAATAAAATAAAATCTTTAAAAAAAAAACCCCAAAACTTATAAAACCCTTTGTTAGAGGCAAGGTGGGGGGTGGGGCTCCTCTTCCTCCCCTGGGAAGAGAGGCCACTACTTTATCTATGAAGTAGCTCCTTTATTACTTGTATACTTAATAAATCTTTGTCCCTTTCTTTTGTGGCTTGCTCTTAAATTCTTTCTTTCAAAGAGCCAGGAACCATCTTGGCGAGGGGCATAAAGCCTTCCCTCTGGGCCTGTCTGGCATCACAGTTATGATAGCTATTAGAACAAGTATTAGTACCTTTGAACCTACTTTTGAATTGCAATATCACAAAGTATTATACCAAGATTTTCAAAAATAATGAAGTATATTCCATCACCTTGCTCTTACTATATGACTGTTATTGTGAGAACAAAAAGGTTTATTGGCACTTTAATAAGTCAAACTTTTAAGCAATTTCTATTTCCTGTTTATTGCCTATTTAATTTATAACGTTTCTTTTTCTGCCTCATGATGCACATAACATTAATATAGTAGCACATTATGGAGGTATATGAACAAATCTTCACACTAGTGGGATAGTCATACAAAAGTTTAGAGGCCAACTGAAGGAAAACCAGTGAACTTAGTGAAAATATTTAAAACTAGTTTTGTTGCTTTCAGTAGTTCATAACTGTAAGTAGACGAATGATTACTGGGAAACGGGTCTTTTAACCACTTTGGACTTACTCCGCATTTAGTATGTGTCATCATGATATTCGGCTACATTTATTGATTGCCTTAACTCTGTGACAGGGGCCGTTAAGACTGTGAAATCTATGTGTTTTGCTAATCCCCACAACAAACCTCTAGGATTTCATATTATCATAACTGAGGAAACGGAGACTTCCAGTGTTGATGCCAACGTTGTGTGATTTCAGAGTCAGGATTTGGACCTAACCACAACACTATACTGATGGCCCTTTCCCAGTTTTAAGAGAAAACAAATCAGGAAGATGGCGAGAATTTTCCAAATTTTTAGTACCCCCCCATAGCATTTTTTTTTTTAACTTTAGTATATGTTACCACTTACTTGCTAATAAGTTCTAGCAGGTAACAAGATAAATGAGGAAGTTGCTACTAATATTAATGAAAAATCTCAGAATTTTTCTGAGTCTTGAATAGACTTTTGAATATTTGACAGTCTTGAATGCTTGACATCATTTTATGTACACAAACTTGACGTTTTTATGATGCACAGTTTATAGTATGTCATTCCTAATTTATGTGACAGAATCTATGGCAGTTTCATGGGTGAGTCTTAGGTATTTTGCTAACTAATCAAATTGAGAATTCCTGGTATAGCAAAAAGGAAAGAAAAATAGAAACCTGGTTTGTAAAATAGTATTGAGTTTCTGCTTGAGGAATGGATGGATTTAGATCAAGAAGAATGGAAAGGGGATGATGAAAAAAACCCCCAAATATATAAAGGCTAGAGGAAGCTTGAGTGTCCTGGAGGTAGCAAGGAAGTCTGTGAAGCATCTGGAAGCTGGAAAGTGATGTGTATAATAGATCTTAAAAAGTGTTGATTCAGTTTGATAGAACGTGCATAAAATGTCAGGGAGAATTGCTTTTCTTACATAGCTTCATTTTTGACAGAATTATTTTGTCCGATATGATGTGCTGGATTTAGTATTGCGTTACATTTCATATATAATTATATCCTGAAGTTGATGGAACCATTTATTTCTAATCTAGAAATATTCCCTGGGCTTTTGAAGAAATAAAGAAAGCAAGTGAATGGGCAAGAAGAACTGAAGGACAGTACCCAGCCATCTGCCAGCGGCTTGAACTGGGCCAGGACTGGGACTCTGCCACCAAACAGCTCTTGGGCATCCAGACCATAAACACCACATCTCCTCTTCACAGAGTTCTTCATTACAGTCAAGGCTGAATCGACTAAAGTTGTATTGTAAACATTATTCATGCTTCCATGTATAGAATAATGAGATATCAATAGATACCTATAATGAAATTTAATTATGATTTTATTCAGTGTAGCACTCACTTCAAATAATGAGAAACAGTGATTATTTTAAGGAACTAACAAGTGATAAGAAAATATTACAATATTACAGCTTTGTGTTTGAATGTTTGAAGGTGATGAGAGACATATGGCTGGTCCTGGAGCCTCATTTCCTTCTCACTTAAAGGACTGCGGTAGGGAACCGGGGCAGCTGGATTTAGCAAGCGGGGGAGAGAAACCAGGTGTCTGGCTGATGTCAGCGCTCATGTGCAAGCCCGTCCTCAGCGCCCCGGGAGCCCAGGCCTCTGCCTTGGTGTGCTTGCTCCCTGCGTGGTTCCTCGGGGATGCCTCGCTACATTTTTTTTGTCACTTAGAGAAACCAGGTATCCCAAGCACTTCTTTCACGGATCTTGCTTTGGTGTTGCCTCTAAAATCCTGAAGTCATCTAGGTTTCCTCCTATGTTATCTTACAGAAGTTTTAGAAATGTTGCCTCTTACATTTTGGTCTATGATCCATTTTGAATTATTTTTTATGACAGCTCTAAGTTCACACTGGCCACCTTCCTCCACACGCTTCCACTTGGAGGCCGTTACTTCTCTACCCTTATGTAAAAACCCTGGTTTCTTTTTGTTTTCATTTTTTAAAGATTTAAATTCAATTAACCAACACAGTGCTCATCACAACAGGTTTCTTTGAGATTCAGTCTTTTAGCTTTCCTCCAGCCCTTCCTTATGGCTGTGATTTGTCAAATGCCCAGTACCTAACCTCGTTCACACATGGTTCAGGATATCCCTTTTAGCTGCCCGTCCTGCCTTCATCTTGAGTGACTTCCATTATCCTGATGTGTGACCCCTGCCAATTCCCTGGACTTGAACCACAGACCATCTTGTACTCAGAGGATGGGAAGCTTGTGAGGAGTTACTATGAGGCCTTCTCCCATCTGCTTCTCTGTCTCCCTGAAAGGCAGACAAGACTATTTCACATCACCTCCCAGTTCTGAGGCGATATAAAGCTCAGAATATAGCTGCAGACTAAAAATATAGCTACTAGGAGTAACTGCATCTAGAACTGGCTCCTCAGCAGTGATGTGTCCCACAGCTCACAAGTTATCTCGCTCCTCTTGGTGTGTGGGACAAGGACCAAGGGGAGCTGGCATCTTTGATTACTCTTCCTCGGGCTGTTTATATAATAAACCATCTAAATCCAAAATGGCTTGTTATGTTTTTACTGGCTAAGTCAATCAGCTCTTGCCTTTAGCCTTGCTTGACATAATCATAGAAGATAACTCTTCTCTTGTTTTATCAGATTAAGGGATAAGTGACTGATAATACCTAGTAGCAGAGTATATGAAGGTAAACAGACTTCCTTATGTTGTTACTGAAACTATATACTAGTAAAACAAAGTTTTGCATGTTGCTACAAAAGTTGGATATTCATCCTTTCTGATGGAGGCATAGTATTCCATTGTATATATGGACCACATCTTCTTTATCCATTCATCTGTTGATGGGCACCTGGGCTCTTTCCACAGTTTGGCGATTGTGGCCAGAAGAGATTATGCTGAGTGAAATAAGCCAAATAGAGAAAGTCAAGTATCACATGGTTTCACTTACTTGCGGTGCATAAGGGGTAATATAGAGGACAGTAGGAGAAGGAAAGGAAATGGGAAGTAGGGTAATTCGGGGAGAGAAACAAAACACAAGAGACTTCGGACTCAGAAACAAACTGAGGGACCTGGAGGGAGGGGGTGGGGGGATGGGAGAGCCTGGTGGTGGGTACTGAGGGCACATATTGCATGGAGCACTGGGTGTGGGACATAAACAATGAATCTTGGAACACTGAAAAAATAAATTTTTTAAAAAATCAAAGTTTTGCAGTATTTATCCAAATTTAAATCACTCTCCTCCTTGACCTATAAGTTTCACTAGTAGGAATTCTAGAGATTCATCTTGCAAAAATATGGACACATACACATGCATATGTTATATATGCATATATATGTATATATATTACAGTTGCAGAACAATGTGGAATGGAGCTCACTTAAAAATTATATAAATGGATATGTATACGTGTATGAGATAAAAGTCTGTCATGTCATATTCCAAACTGGTTACTTTTGAGGAATAGGAACTTTATTTCTATCTTATCTATTTTAATTAGTTAAAAATTTTTACAGTGAACACATATATAAATATTGTTTTCAAAAGTACAAAAAAGTAGAGAATGCACTCCATCACTTAAAATATTTTGCTAAGTTTTTATACATTTAAAAGGCTTCTCTTCCCTCTTCTTTTGTTATTGACTTATTAAAGAAACAATGACCCACATTCTGGATTTGTCCGATTGTTTCCATTTTTTTCTTTCCACATATTTCTTGTGAACTGAAAATTCTATCTAAGGCCCTAAATAGATTAAGAATCAATATTTCTACCAATAGGAGCCATATAGTTTGGTTGTTCTACTTTTAGCAATGCTAACATTGATCAGTAGGTTTTCCAATATGAAGTTTTGTTTCTCATACAACCAACAGTCTGAAGAGCTACTTCGGCAGCCAGTTCCTTTTCAGTCTTTCACCTAATGGTTGTTGCCTGAATCATTTTCATGAAATATCGTTGACTCTCTCTGTTTCCTACTATGCTTGTTAACTGAAATTCTTCTGAAAAAAAAAAAAGAGCTTTCCCCATCAATTAATGTTATTTGATTATATTTTTAAAAACTTACTTTAAAAAGATATCTAATTATTAGAATTGTTATGTGTCTTCCATTATAGACTAAGAGTCTGTGGAGGGCAGAGAGACTGTTAAGAAAGAGATAACACGCCCCAGTGGAGTTACATGTGTTAACCCCCACATCAGGAAACCAAGACTAGATACTCACCCTAATTGCAGTTTCAGGCTCTTTGAGGAATATAATCTTAACTAGTACTCTGGAATTTCCTGGTAGTACTAGTGAGGTTATCCTCTAGATAGACCCTAGCCTTCCCCCATTTGCTTGAAATAATCCTTTCTTTTGTTTGACTTCCTTTCCTACCCCCTTTCTGTCCTGAAAAGCCCCTCGTTTTCTGCATTTCTTTGGAGCTCCTTTCTATTTGCTAGATGGGATGCTGCCCCAATTGTTGAATAAAGCCAGTAAGAACTCCAAATTTAGTCAGCTGAATTTTAATACCATGCTCTGTTGCTCTTTGTACTTTTAATGCTTAGTACAATCATGGTACACAGGGTGCATTTAGTAAGCTAAATAAATAATAAATCAATGAGCCCACTCAAGATCTGATGTGCTTCTCCATGATGTGGGAAACAAAGAAGAAAAATTATTAAATTTTCTACTTACAGCTCATTGGCAAGTCCCTGAAACAGGCAGAATGACATTACTGTAGGGACTCAAGTGCCTCAATGCTGACACTATGCTAAGGGCAAAAGGCAATCCTAGCCTGACCCTCCAGTATCCTGTAAGTCTACTTTGACATACAAAAATACCTTTGGAAGCTTCAGCTCTACCCCTGCAAGACACATCTGAAGGGTCTCATGATTGGGGTTTTACTAGACAGTAATAAAAGACCTTTTCCCAATAATAGGTACCCCCTCAAGGTCCTGGAAACCTTAATTCCAAATTCCTTAGAAACCTGAGCTATCCCTAATCCTCTCCCAACTTGAAATTTTATAATGACCCCAGTGCAGCTCTCTGTCCACAGGTCCTGTCCCCATGTTTTAATAAATCCACCTTTTGCACCAAAGATGTCTCAGGAATTCTTTCTTGGCTGTATGTATGCTTTGAAACCTAATGTCTTTACAACATCCAAATGGCTCTGCTGGATCACAGATGATTCTTTAGTTAACCTCAGTTAATTTAAAAGAGTTAATGTTATAAATTAAGCCCATCATTCAAAGAAACAAAGATAAAAACCTCCTTGGGGCACCAGGCTTGCTCAGTCAGAAGAGCTTGAGAGTCTTGATCCCCATTTGGGTGTAGAGATTATTTAGAAAAATAAAGCTTTTTTTAAAAAAAATTAGAATTTTAAGATTGCGACCAGAAAGATTTTATTTTCAATTTAAAGTGAGAATATTTTGCCCTTAAGTGGATTATCCTAGCAACTTTCGGTGACTAGCTTTGACAATCGTGAACAAAATACTTTTATCACATCCTCTGACACTCTCAAATGTGGGAAGAAACCCGAAGAACTTGGAAAATAATTGTTTTTGGCCTGTTACTTAAATTTTTCCCTAAGTTTAAATACGATATACTAAGATATAGTAGCACTATGCAGTACGTTCGATCGCTCACACGCATTAAACGAGTCAGAATTAGACTCATGAATGGCCGACGCTGCAGCCCGGCCGCCCAGGTCCGGCAGGAGGCGGCTGCTCCCCCAGGAAGTCCGCGCCGCGGCCGGGAAGCGCAGCGGGAAGCGCGAAGCCCCCCGCGCCCGCCGCCCCGCTCCAGCGCGGAGCTGCTCTTCCGGTGGGACTCCCGCGCGCCGCCGCCTCTCGCCGCCTCCGCCTCCCGCCCAGCGCTCCGGGACGGCGCCCCGCCCGAGCCGAGGAAGCCCCGCAGCCGCGGTCTTTCCTTCCGCGCGCCCAGACACGTCCCTGCCCTCCGCACCGGCCGTCCCCGCCCCTCCGCCAGGGTCTCCCAGCCTGCCGCCCCCGCCGAGGCCGACCCCCGCTCCCCCCTCACGGCCCCGTCCGCCCCGCCCTTCCGCCCAGGCGCCCCTGGGCCCGCCCACCTGCTTCCCGTGGGCTCCGCGGGGCTCCGGAGCGCCAGCCTCGCTGTGATTGGCTTCAGCGTGTGTCGCTCCTGGGTCCGGGCCCGCTATTGGCGGGTTTGCCTCGCAGCGTCACGCTGCCAGAGTGGTTTAGGGCCGAGCGCGGAGCGCGAGGGACCGCGGCGGTCTGTGTCGCAGCCGCTGATCCTCGGCGGTTTGCTGGGCCCCTGTTATGGCGGCGGCGGCGGCTGCTGAGGGAGCGAGCGTGAGTGCAGTTCCTGTGTCAGGTGCCGACAGCAGTGGTGAGTCTCCTGACGTCGAAGGAGAAGATGTCGGAGCAGTGGGCGAAGAGAAGGACGCGGCCACGAAAGGCGCGGAGGCGGTGGGAGACAGCGAGGAGGACGGAGAGGATGTGTTTGAGGTGGAAAGGATCCTGGACATGAAGACCGAGGGGGTGCGTGTGCGCGGGCGGGGGCGACGCCGGGCCTGCGGGGCTGGACGTGCGGCCGCGGGCGGCGGGGGCCGGGCCTGTGCGGAGAGGCGGCGCGCACACGCGGAGCCCCCCGGAACGGCCGCCCGTGCGGACCCCGGCGGGCGGGCGGGCGGGCCCGGGCTGCGGCTGGGAGGCGTGTGTGGCCGGTGCGGCGGCCGGCCGCTGGGGAGGCTCGGTCGGCGGCCACTGCGCGGGGCTCGGAGTCACGCGTCGCCCAGTGTTTTCCGGAGCCATGGTCAGTGCTCTGTTCGAACGTCTGAGATGCCTGTCGGCCCCCATCACCTCGCCCGAGGGGGCGGCGTGTGAAGGTGCTCAGAGCGTGGCCGTCGTCCTCCGTGTCTCCTGTTCGCGCCTGTGACTGTGACCGCACGGTCGTGCTCGAAATCCCTCCTCGCGCTTTGCGTTGGCGCCCACTGCGCTCTCCCTTTCCCCGGCCCCCGGGCCCTCCTCTCCGAGCGCAGCCTCGGCGGAGCGGTTCGGCCCGGTGCCTGCAGCCCGCGGCGCTTCTGCAGCTGGGCCCCGGTGACAGCGTCACGCCTCTCCGGCAGCACTTAGGCGTTCCTCCTCCTTTTCTGGGCGGAGGTAGACCCCACGTGGGCACAGCCGCGGGCCGAGGCGCAGGGAGAAGCAGGCTCCATCCCAGGGCTCTGGGATCCTTACCGAGGAGAAGGCAGCCGCTTAACCGCCTGAGACCCCAGGCGCCCCCTATATATTTGTTTTTTTAATCAGTTTTGGCTTTTTCTGTATTTTTTTCTTTCTTTAATCTTTATGTGTCTTTTTCCAGCGTCTTAGGGTGGATACATAGTTGTTTTCAGTCTTTTTCTTTTTTTTTTTTTTTTTTTTTAGTAATCTCCACATTCAAAGTGAGGCTTGAAGGCTTGAATTTAGAATCCTGAGGTCAAGAGTCTCATTGTTTCACCAGCTATCCCACCGACTGAGCCAGCCAGGCACCCTCAAATTATATACTTCTAATCTTAGGCTAACTGTAGCTCATAAATTATTTTTATATTATATTTTCATTCAGGTACAAATATATTACAATTTCCATAAATTATGTGCACATATTTTGCTTAATTTCCATACATTTGAGAATATTAGTAAATATCCCATGTGCTTTAAAATAATTTTTTATTTAAACAGACATGTATTTATATATTGTTGGACACTGACTATATGTCTGATTAATTGGGTTATTTAAAAACCGGTAATATAGGGCGCCTTGGTGGCTCAGTGGGTGAAAGCCTCTACCTTCGGCTCGGGTCATGATCTCAGGGTCCTGGGATCGAGGCCCGAGTCCGGCTCTGTGCGGCAGAGAGCCTGTTTCCTCCTCTCTCTGCCTGCCAAATAAATAAATAAAATCTTTAAAATAAATAAATAAAATAAAATAAAAACCTGTAATATAGTTGCCAACAAGCAAATCAGCCATTACTTAAGTTGTTGAAACTGGAAATATGGGAAACTAATTTGAGTATAATTTGCATACATGAGCTATTCCTAATTTCATATTCCTTATATTATTGTTTCCTGTAACTGGCATTTTTTATGATGTGTTCCTTGTCGATTTATTTATTTTTAAAGATTTTATTTATTTATTTGAGGGAGAGGGAGAAGCCGGCTCCTAGTTGAGCAGGGAGCCTGATGAGGGACTTGATCCCAGGACCCTGAGATCATGACCTGAGTGTAAGGCAGATGTTTAACTGACTGAGCCACCCAAGTGCCCCTGTCAATTTTAGATCAACCCTAAAGCCTGGGTGGCTCAGTTTAGCACCCAACTCTGAATCTCAGCTCAGGTCTTGATCTCAGGGTCATGAGTTCAGGCCCCAAGTTGGGGAAGAGGGAAGATTACTGTCATTGAAAGAGGAAGGAGGGACGCTGCGTGGCTCAGAGGGTTAAAGCCTCTGCCTTCGGCTCGAGTCATGATCTCCAGATCCTGGGATCGAGTCCCACATCAGGCTCTCCACTCAATGGGGAGCCTGCTTCCTCCTCTTTCTCTGCCTGCCTCTCTGCCTGTTTGTGATCTGTCAAATAAATAAAATCTAAAAAAAAAAAAAAGAAAGAAAGAGGAAGGATTTTTTAGGAGAATGAGGTCATGTCACCATGAACATGAACTTTAAAACCTAATTTTGCCTCTCAGCTGACAAAGTATAAAATATATACTATATATCTGTTTACCAAAGTCTACTGACTTAGGTTCTGTAACCATTTACAGAATTATTAAGCCATTCACACTTTTTCTTTAAAAAATTACCTGTAATATGCCCACTTTCACTATTGCTAGTCAACACTGTACTGTAAGTTCTAGATAGAACAATTAGATAAAGAGATGTAAAAGGCATTCAAGTTAGAAAGGAAGAAGTAAAACTGTATTCACAGTTGACATGATTCTCTATATAGAAAATGTCAAAGAATCACAAGAAAATGACTAGATGTAATAAGTGAATTCAGCAAACTTGAAGGGTACAAGAATAACATAATAAAAGGATTTGTTTTTATATACATGTAATGCACAGTTCAAAAAGGACTTTTTTCCCTCAAGTTTTAATTTTAATTCCAGTTAGTTAACATATAGCCTGATATTGTTTCAGGCGTACAACATAGTTATTTAACACTTCCACACACCACACTATGCTCCTCACAAGTGCATTCCATAATGCCCATCACCTATTTAACTCATTCCCTACCATCGTCCCCTCTGGTAACCATCAGTTTGTTCTCTATAATAGTCTCTTTCTTGATTTGTCTCAATCTCTCTTATTTTTTCCCCCTTTGCTTGTTTGTTTTCTTTGTTAAATTCCACATATGAGTTAAATCATATGGTATTTATTTTGCTTAACATTATTCTCTCTGGCTCCATTGATGTCATCGCAAATGGCAAGATTTCATTCTCTCTGTGGCTGAATAATATACCACTGCATATATATGCCACATCTTCTTTATCCATTCATCAGTCGATGGACAGCTGTCTTTGAACATTGGGGTGCATGCATCCCTTTGAATTAGGGTCCTTGTATTCTTTGGGTAAGCACCCTATAGTGTGATTGCTAGATCATAAGATAGTTCTATTTTTAACTTGCCATTGGGTTTATATATAGCCTCTTCTGTGTTTGGCACTCTGTGTTAAGTGGATGGTTGTTCAAGTTTGAATCCATTCTTTTCTCCTTTCTTCTCCCCGTTTTTAGCTATATGTTAGTATAGTTTATATCCTTTTGCATGTGTATGTGTGTGTGGGTATCCCAGCTGATTTTTTACAGAAATACTCATTTTTACTGCTTTTATATTTCATACCTTTATACTGTCACTTTTGGTCTTTCCTTTCTACTCCAAGTGTCCCCCCTTTTATATTTCTTGCAGGACTAGTTTAAGGGTCACAGACTTCTTTATTTTATTTTATTTTTTTTGGGAAAATAGAGTTTTCTGGGAAACTCTTTATCTCTCCTTCTTACCAGAGACCAGCCCCAGCTGACCCAGGGTCCCAGAAGGAAGGACAGTGTCGGCAAATGAGAGAACCCCGAAGATTCTTTTTGATCACCTGCCAGGCATCTCTGATTTGCTGGCTTTCAGTATCTTTATTTATAGGCAACAAATTAATAATTATCATAAAGGAAAATTCTTTTACAGGAAATGATTTTTGACTACCCAGTGTCTTTATTAGTGAAACATAGTGCTTTGATCATTGAAACATGTTTTTGCAGGTGCACATATCTCCAATTTATGTCAGCTCTCTCAACTAAAACAGGGACATGTTAATTAGTAAGGTTATTTACAATTTCTTACATCTGGTTCCTAGACAGTAAAGGGTAAATTAATCATACGGTGTTTTTTAAGCAGGTCTTAAGAAAAGAAAGCAATTAAAAGGCTTAGATTAGTTATATATAAAGTTGAAGCTACATTTTTTTTAAATTTTATTTTATTTGACAGAGAGAAACACAGCCAGAGAGGGAACACAAGCAGGGGGAGTGAGAGAGGCAGAAGCAGACTTCCCGCCAAGCAGGGAGCCCGATGTGGGACTCGATCCCGGGTCTCCAGGATCATGACCTGAGCCGAAGCAGCCGCCCAACCAGCTGAGCCACCCAGGCGCCCCGAAGCTACATTATTAATATAATGGCCAGGAGTTAGTCTGTCTGGCATCAGAGAAAGATAACTTATTTTGCAAAGGTAAAAGCGCTTGCTCAAGCCTCTTTTCTGTGCCTGGGTGTGGAAGTCTTTATTTGTGTATCCTTTTTGTGCATGGCAATGTTCTTATTAGTACAGTTTTGTTTTTTTCTATTAAGCCCCTTATTTAACCATTCAAGAGCCTCGACAGTCTCCTTCACCAGGCCGCATGAAATATATTTATCTATCTATCTATCTATCTATTTTAAAGGTTTTATTTATTTATTTGACAGAGAGAAACACAGCTAGAGAAGGAACATAAGCAGGGGGAGTGAGAGAGGGAGAAGCAAGCCTCTTGCCTAGTAGGGACCCCGATGTGAGGCTGGAGCCCAGTGTGAGGCTCGATCCCTGGAATCCTCCCTGGAATCCAGGATCATGACCTGAGCCAAAGGCAGTTGCTTAACCAGCTGAGCCACCCAGGTGCCGGCCGCCCCCGCCCGCAGGAAATTTAAAGGGAAAGCACAAAAAGTACACTCTTGAGGACTGTAAGGGAGTTTCAGTTTGGCTTGCTGCTAAGGGCCTGGGGCCCTGCTAAGAATAGTGTTTTTTACTTTCAGGATATAAAGACCAGCTAGTAGAAAGAGGAGATGCCAGTTTTGCACCATTGGCAGGAGTGAGGCTCAGACTGCCCTTTCCTCATTATGACCACATCAAGCCTAGTGGGGTTATTTTGCGGCAGCTTGAGCTGTGCTTCTACTGCTACCTTCTCACTGAGATTTATGGAAATCAGTGAGTTTTCCCATGAGGCAGGAGCTGTGCTGCTGCTGTCATCTTCCCACAGTGACTCCATCAGCTTGCCAGACCAGGGCAGCTCCCGGCACCTTCTATTTTGAGTGATAGTCTTGCTGGATGGTATTCTTGGCTGCCCATTTTTCCCACTCAGCACGTTGAATATATCATGCCACTCCTTTCTGACCTGCCAAGTTTCTGCTGAAAAAATCTCCTGTTAGCCTTATGCACTTTCCCTTGTAAGTTACCGACTTTTGTTTTGCTGCTTTTATGATTTTTTTCTTTATCACTATACTTTGTAAATTTAATTACAGTATGTCTTGGTGTGCATCTTCTTTGTTGATTTTGTTTGGAATTCTCTGTGCCTCCTGGATCTGGATATCAGTTTCCTTTCCAAATTAGGGCAATTTCAGACATTATTTCATTAAATAAATTTTCTGCCCCCTTTTCTCTCTCTTCTTCTGGGACTCCTATTATACGAATGTTGATTAATAGAATCCCTAAGTTCCCTAAGTCTATTCATTTTTTTTTTTTTAAGATTTTATTTATTTGACAGAGATCACAAGTAGGCCGAGAGGCAGGCAGAGAGAGAGGAGGAAGCAGGCTCCCCGCTGAGCAGAGAGCCCGATGCGGGCCTTGATCCCAGGACCCTGAGATCATGACCTGAGGTGAAGGCAGAGGCTTTAACCCACTGAGCCACCCAGGTGCCTCCCTCAGTCTATTCTTGTTTAGTATAATTGTTTTTTTCTTTTGTTCAGCTTGATTACTTCCATTACTCTGTCTTCTAGGTCACTAATTTGTTTCTCTGCTTTGCCCATCCTGCTATTCGTTCCATGAAGCATGTTTCTCCTTTCATTTATTGAGCCCTTTATCTCTATGTTATTCCTTATCTCTGTGTTAAGGGTATCACTCATGTTTTCCACTCTTTTTCAAGTCTAATGAGTATCCTTATGATCATTCCTTTAAATTCTCTGTCAGGCATGATACTTATATATGTTTCACTTAGATCTCTGGCTGTAGCCTTGCCGTATTCTTTCATTTGGGATAAATTTCTCTGTCTCATTTTGTTTGTTTCTCTGTTTCTGTTAAGAAAGTCGACTATGTGTTCTGCTCTTGAAAGTAATTGACTTTATGAAGAGGAGTTCCTGGTGTGCCCTGCAGTTCCCCAGAACCTGGCGCTTAGAGCAAAGTGTCCTGTGTGTCTTGCTTACACCATACTGTGTGCCTGAATGACTTTTCCTTTCAGTGTACTTGTTTGCACAGACACTGCCTCTTGTGGGGTGTGCTCACTCTCTGTGGTGTTAGTGGGACCCAGGTAGGCTAGCTCTGAAGGAGGGGGCACATCAGGGAACTTGGGAATGGGGCGGTGTTACCAAAATTTGGTTGGGTCAGTAGTCCTATGCTGGGTCCCTTGAAGTGCTGTGGCAGCTGGGAGCGGTGCACCTGGGTGGCAGGGGGCACAAGATGGCCATGGTGCTTGAGAATGGCTGTGTATGGCTGGGTGGCGGGTGGGATGTGTGTCTGGTTGCAGTACACTGGGTGTCTGAGCGGGGTGCGCATGGCCTTAACAATATCCTCCTGAGCCCAGGGTTAGCAGGCTTGGAGTAGGCCCGTCCTGAGGAGAACTCAGGAGCCTAACATAGTGCAGGTAGGTGAGGTAGCAGGTTATCCCCCTCCTGCAAATGACTCTGTGTTTATACTGGCCAGCAGGGGAAAAAATAATGGCACCCACGATTTCCTTTGTTTTCAGAGAAGTCCTCCTCCAACATGGTCTGAAATCAGTATGAACAGATCTGTCTCCCATTTTGCCCCTGGTATTTTTTTTTTTTTTTAGATTTTTATTTATTTATTTGAGAGAGACAGCACAAGCAGGGAGAGTAGCAGAGGAAGAGAGAGAGGAAGAAGCAGGTTCCTCAGTGAACAGGGAACCTGATATGGGGCTCGACTTCAGTGCCCTAAGTATCATGACCTGAGTCGAACGCAGATGCTTACCCAACTGAGCCACCCAGGTGCCCTGGCCCCTGGTGTTCTATAAACTGCTATTTTTATGTTGCCTTCCCTCATGGTCCTGTCTCTTTAAGGGAATCAACCCAGCTATCGCTTACCTTGGTGGCCTGTGCAACGCTGAAGTCAGCTGACTTTTAAAGCTCCAGGCTCCAATCCCCACTGGTTTTACAAGCTCACAACATTCAGCAACTCCAAACATTACGGGGATTAGTCTTCCCCACATAAGGTCCCTGGTACAAGGACTTATTTCTCTGCCCTGTTCTCATGCAATGCTCCATCCCTCCTGCAGGCAGCCTCTCTCCACCTTTCTGACCTTCCAAACCTTTCAGATGTAGCTTCTTCTCTATAGTTGTGGAATTTGTTCTGCCAGTCTTCAGATCACTCTCTGGCTTATTGACTTGAATGTGGATGATATCTAGTTGTAAACATGGAACGGGGTGAATTCAAGGTCCTCCTACTCTGCCATCTTCCTAAGTTCCTCCCAAAAAGGAAATGAAAAAAACAATTCCATTGGTGCGCCTGGGTGGTTCAGTCAACTAAGTGTCCAACTCTTGGTTTTGGCTCAGGTCATGATCTCATGGTCGTGGTATTGAGCCCCCGTGTTGGGTTTAGGGTTCAGGGGTGAATCTCCTTGAAGATTCTCTCCCTTTTCCCCTTCCCCAACATGTACACATGGACACTGTCTCTCAAATAAATCTTAAAAAAAAAGAAAATAATTCCATTTATAGTAGCATCTAAAAGAATAAAATACTTTTTTTTTTTTTAAGAGTTTATTCATTTGAGAGAGAGTGAGAGCAAGAGAGATCACAGAGGGAAAGGGAGAAGCAGACTGGCTGCTGAGCAGGGAGCCTGATGCAGGGCTCAATCCCAGGACCCTGAAATCATGACCAAAGCTGAAAGCAAATGCTCAACTGACTGAGCCACCCAGGCACCCCTCGATGAATAAAATACTTAAGAATAAATTTAACCAATGAGGTAAAAGACTTGCAAACTTACTACAAAGCTTCAGTGATCAAAACAGTGTAGTACTGACATAAGGACAGACATAGAAAATCCACAAATGAACCCATACATCTATGGCCTGTTGATTTTTCATAATGGGTATCAAGTCCAGTCAATAGGGAAACAAATTGTGCTGAAACAACTGGATTTCCACATGCAAAAAAGGAAAGCTGGACCCTATCTCACACGTTATACAAAAATTAAAACTCAAATTGAATGAAAGACCTAAATTTAAGAGGTAAAACCATAAAATTCTTAGAAGGAAACATAGGAGTAAGTCTTTCAGGACCTTGGATTTAATAATGTGATCTTGAATATAACTCCAAACACACACACACACAAATAGGTAAAAGGACTTCCTCAAAATTAAAAACTTTTGTGCATCAAAGAACAGTATCAGCATAGTGAAAAGACACCCCACAGAACTGAAGAAATAATGCAAATCACATCTGACAAGGGAGTAATATCCATAATATATAAACAACCCCTATAACCCAAAAACAACACAAAAAAATTTTCAAAAACAAGACAACCTACCTAAAATGGGCAAAGGATTTGATGAACAACTCCTCTAAAGATATACAGATGGCCAGTAAACATATGAAAAGATGCTCAACATCATTAGTCCTTAGGGAAATGCAGGTCAAAACCATGAGCTATACTATCTCACAGCAGTTACTAGATGGCTGTAATAAAGCAAACAAAAACATGGAAAACAAGTGTTTGTGAGAATGTGAGGAGATTAGATCCTTCTTAGACTGGTGGTGGGAATGTAAAATGGTACAGCTGCTGTGGAAAGCAGTTTGGCTATTCTTCAAAAAGTTAAACAGAATTACGGAATGGCCCAGCAGTTCCACTCCTTTGGTTGGTATATACCCAAAAGAACTGAAAACAGGAACTCAAACAGGTATATTTTTGTTCAACTATGTCCAGTAGAGCATTGTTTACAGTAGCCAATAAATGGAAACAACCCAAGTGTTTACCAACAGGTGAATGAATAAACAAATGTGTATATGTATATACACAATGAAATATTCAGTCTTAAAAGGGAAGGAAATTCTCATGCATTTTAGAACATGGGTGAACCCTGAAAGCATTATGGTAGGTGAAATAAGCCAGAAGCAGAAGAATATATATTGTAAGAGTGCACTTAAATGAAGTACATAGAATAAGTAAATTCACAGACAGAAAGTAGAGAATGATGGATACCAGGAGTTCATGGGAAAGGGAATTATTGTTTAATAGGGACATTTTCAATTTGGAAAGATGAAAAAGTTATACAGATAGTCGTGATAACTGCATGTCTGTGTGAATGTACTTAATGCCGTTTCTGTCTCTATGAATTTACCCTTAAAAATGGTTAAAATGGCAAATTTTAAGATACATACACCAAAAAACATATGAAACTATAATAAAGAAGTTTTTAAAATTACCTATTGTGTCTTTTGCCCATTTTCTCATTTTTTAATGTTTTATGGCTATCAAATATTAATCATATAGATTCCAGATTTTTGCTTCTCCAGCTGTCTATTTTTTCTGCTCAGTACCCAATCTGACTGAGAAGCAAGAATATATGAAATAGTTTTCTTCCTGAACTGCAGAGCACCATTCCAGCTTACACTTAATACCTACCTGATTTTATTCTTACAACCATTGAGGCAATTAACTTTCTAAACCAAAGCCAAGTGCTACTCGCTTCCCTTTTACTCTTCGACAAGCCTACACTGCCTTTCAGTCATTCTATCAGCTATAGAAAGACCAACATCAGCACCTAGTAGGATTGGAAACTAAGAATGGCAAAAGAGTGGACTTAGATTCTTAACTTTTAAAGATAATTCTGAAAATCCTCATGATTTTAACATAATAACTGAGTCTAAATCGATACAGTTTTATGGTTCAGTTACATAACAGGGTGAGGGGACAGTGCTTATATCAGCTGAGAGTATGTGCACATTCTTTTTAAGTAGGCTCCATGTTGTGCACTTGAATGTGTTACCTGCATCCACCTTTGACATTTTACACACTGTCCTCACAGTGTGGATAATACACAGAAGCTCATTAAGTGCTCTTGGGTTTTAATTTCAGCTGAATTACTCCTTAGGTGTATAATTTTTACTATTTTATCTAGAAGCTTCAGTTTCCTTCTTTATACAGTGAGTAATAGTACTTCACGGGGTTGTTGTAAAGATTAAATGAGCTAATATATGCCAAGATTTTATCCATACATGACAGATTATAAAGCACTTGATACAAATGTAATTCTTCTTTGATTTGTTTTCAACCATTTAAAAATGTAAAAGCATTCTTAGCTCGCAGGATGACCAAACCAAAATAGGCAGCGGGCCCTGCTATAGTTTGCTGATCTCCAATTTACGGAGATGAGGTCTTTTTTCTGGTGGAAATGTAAATTACAGCATCTTTTCTGGAAATGTGTTTTCTGGCAGTGTGTTTTAACAGTGTTTAGGTGGCTTTATTATTTGATCCCATTGATCTCTCGGGGGAATTTATTCTAGCAATCTGATCAAAGATGCACAAGTATGTAACAGCTGTGCTTATGATAACAAAATAAAAAAACTTTTGGTTTCCAAAAGGACAGTTTTTGTTGTATTTTTTATTGTATTTAGAACCATCAGTAAAAAAATCATGTTTTTGAAAATGACTAAAACAAGAAGTGTTCCATATCTAAGTGAAAAAAACAAGGTAAAATGTTAGTATTATACCAGTGTTTATTTATTTTTAAAATTTATTTATTTTAATAATAAATAAATTTATTTTTTAAAGATTTTATTTATTTGAAATAAAGTGAGAGAGAGAGCACAAGCAGGGAGAGGAGGAGGCAGAGGAAGAAGCAGACTTCCAATGAGCAGGGAGCCCGATGCTGGGCTCAATCCCAGGACTCCAGGATCTTGACCTGAGCCAAAGGCAGATGCTTAACTGACTAAGCCACTGAGGTGCCCATACAAGTGTTTTAAACAATATCTGTAAAATATATATTTATAATTACATTTGTAAATGTAAGATGAAGGAAATAGACCAAATTGTTATATCTGTGGGTGATTTTTAAAATTTATTTTTTTAATTTTATTTAAAATCAGTTTAACATATATTATTAGTTTCAGAGGTAAAGATTAGTGGTTCATCAGTTGCATATAACACCCAGTGCTCATTACAACAAGTGCCTTCCTTAATGCCCATCACCCAGTTATCCCATCCTGCCACCCACATCCCGTCTCCTCCAGCAAACCTTGTTTTATTTCCTATAGGTAAGAATCTCTTATGGTTTGTCTCCCTCTCTGATTTTGTCTTATATTTCCCTCCCTTACTCTATGTTTATCTGTTAATTCTGCATATGAGTGAAATTGTATGATAATTGTCTTTGACTTCTTTCAATTAGCATAATACCCTCTAGTTCCCTCACATGATTGCAAATGGCAAGATTTCATTCTTTTTGATGGCTGAGTAATATTGTGTGTGTGTGTGTGTGTGTGTGATCGTGATCTATTCATCTGTCAATGGATATCTGGGCTCTTTACATAGTTTGGCTATTGTGGACATTGCTGCTATAAACATTGGGGTGCAGGTGGCCCCTTTAAATCACTGTTTGTATCCTTTGGGTAAATACGTAGTAGTACAGGTGCTGGGTCGTAGGATAGTTCTATTTTTAACTTTTTGAGGAAGCTTCATACTGTTATCCAGAGTGGCTGTATCAGTTTGCATTCCCACCAACAGTGTAAAAGTGTTCCCCTTTCTCTGCATCTTTTCCAATATCTGTTGTTTCCTAAGTTGTTAATTTTAGCCATTCTGACGGTGGTGAGGTGGTATCTCATGGTTTTGATTTGTATTTCCCCAATGCTGAGTGATGTGGAACATTTTTTCATGTGTCTGTTGGCCATTCATAGGTCTTCTTTGGAGAAATGTCTGTTCATGTCTTCTGCCCACTTCTTGATTGGATTATTTGTTTTTTGGAGGTTGAGATTTGATAGTTTTTTTAATAGATTTTTGGATACTAGCCCTTTACCTGATAAGACATTTGCAAATATATTCTCCCATTCCGTAGGTTGTCTTTTAGTTTTGTGTATTGTTTCCTTTACTGTGCAGAAGCTTTTTATCTTGATGAAGTCCCAATAACTCATTTTTGCTTTTTTTCCCCTTGCCTCTGGAGACACCTCTAGTAAGAAGTTTCTGCCCCTGAGGTCAAAGAGGTTGCTGTCTGTGTTCTCCTCTAGGATTCTGATGGATTCCTGTCTCACATTTAGGTCTTTCATCCATTTCAAATTTATTTTTGTGTATGGTGTAAGATGTGGTCCAGTTTCATTCTTCTGCATATGGCTGTCCAGTTTTCCCAACACCATTTGTTGAAGAGACTATTTTTTCCTATTGGATATTCTTTCCTACTTTGTCAAAGATTAGTTGACCATAGAGTTAGTTGAAGGTCCGTTTCTGGGTTCTCTGTTCTATTCCATTGAGCCTATATGCCTGTTTTTGTACCAGGACCAAACTGTCTTGATGATTACAGCTTTGTAATACAGCTTGATGTCCAGAATTGTGATGCCCTCAGCTTTGGTTTTCTTTTTCAACATTCCCTGGCAGGGAATTCAAGGTCTTTTCTAGTTAATTTTAGGATTGTTTGTTCCAGCTCTTTGAAAAATGTTGTATTTTGATAGGGGTTGCATGGAATGTGTAGATTGCTTTCGGTAGCATAGACATGTTAACGATATTTTTCTTTCAATCCATGAACATGGAATGTTTTTCCATTTCTCCCTGTCTTCCTCAGTTTCTTTCATAAGTGTTTTTTTTTTTTTTTTAAGATTTTAATTATTTATTTTGACAGAGAGAAACACAGCTAGAGAGGGAACACAAGCAGGGGGGTGAGAGAGGGAGAAGCCGGCCTCCCACCGAGCAGGGAGCCTGATGTGGGGCTCGATCCCAGAACTCCAGGATCATGACCTGAGCCGAAGGCAGGCGCTTAAGGACTGAGCCACCCAGGCGCCCCTTTCATAAGTGTTTTTAATGAAAGTTTTCAGAATACAGATCTTTTACCTGTTTGGTTAGGTTTATTCCTAGGTATCTTATGGTTTTGGTACATTTGTAAATGGGATTAATTCCTTGTTTTCTCTTTCTTCTGTCTCACTGTTAGTGTATAGATATGTTGCTGACTTCTGTGTATTGAGTTTATATCCTGCCACTTTGCTGAATTGCTGTATGAATTCTAGCAGTTTTGGAGTAGACTCTTTTGGATTTCAACATATAGTATCTTGTCATCTGGGAAGAGTGAAAGTTTGGTATCTTCTTTGCCAATTTGGATGTCTTTTATTGCTTTTTGTGGTCTAATTACTGTACTAACTGTACTATGTTGAACAACAGTGGTGAGAGTGGACATCCCTCTTGTATTCTCAATCTTTGGGGAAAAGATCTCAGTTTTTCCCCATTGAGGATATTTGCTTTGGTTTGTTCATATATGGCTTTTATGATATTAGGGTATGTTCCCTCTATCATCTCTGGGTGATTTTTGTTTTTTTCTTCCTTTATATTTTTAAATTACACATTGCCTATGTAATCAGAGAAAGACCTCAATCTTCAATTTATAAAAAGCAGATTAGTAATACTGTTTATTTTTTAAGATTTTATTTATTTGTTTGTCAGAGAGAGCGGAGAGAAAGCAGGTGAGAGCACAAACGGGGAGTAGCAAACTGAGAAGCAGACTCCCCTCCTGAGCGGGGAGCCTGATGTGGGTCTCGAGCCTAGGACCCTGGAATCATGACCTGAGCTGAAGGCAGCCGCTTAACGACCGAGCCACCCAGCTGCCCCAACACTGTTTATTTTAGCTCTTAAAAATCGAGGTATAATCAGCATATACTGTTAGTATTAGTTTCAGATGTATAACGTGATTCGATGTTTTTATGCATTGCAAAATCATCGTAGTAAGTATAGTTAATATCCATCACTTTACATAGTCACAAAATTTTTTTTTGTTATGAAAACTTTTGAGATCTGCTTTCTTAGAAAAAAAAATTTTTTTTTAAGATTTTATTTATTTGTCAGAGAGAAACACAGCCAGAGAGGGAACACAAGCAGGGGAAGTGAGAGAGGGAGAAGCAGGCCTCCCGCCAAGCAGGGAGCCCGATGTGGGACTCGATCCTGGGCCTCCAGGATCATGACCTGAGCCGAAGGCAGTCGCTTAACCAACTGAGCCACCCAGGCGTCCCAGAAACTTTTTTTTTATTTTAAAGATTTTATTTATTTATTTGACAGAGAGAAACACAGTGAGAGAGGGAACACAAGCAGGGGGAGTGAGAGAGAGAGAAGCAGGCTTCCCGTCAAGCAGGAATCCCGATGTGGGACTCGATCCCGGGTCTCCAGGATCATGACCTGAGCCGAAAGCAGCCGCTCAACCAACTGAGCCACCCAGGCGCCCCTAGAAACTTTTAAGTATACAATACAGTATTATTAACTGTAATCACCATGCTGCACATTATATCCCCGTGACAGTTTATGATTAGAAGTGGAGAACTTTTGACTCCCTTCATCATTTCTTCTACCCCAAACCCCTCCCTCTGACAACTTCCAGTCTTTTCTCTTTTTCTATGAGTTTGGGGTTTTGTTTTCTTTTGTGTCTTTCCATACATAATTGAGATCATGCAGTATTTGTCTTTCCGTATCTTGCTTATTTTATTTACCATAATGTCCTTGAGGTCCAAACATGTTGCTAGTGGCAAGATTCCATTCCTTTTTATGGCCAAATAATATTCGCGCGCGCGCGCGTGTGTGTGTGTGTGTGTGTGTGTGTGTGTGTACATTTTTCTTCATTCACCTGTTGAGGATACTTGAGCTATTTCTACTTTTGGCTATTGAAGTGATGATGCAGTGAACATGGGGGTACATAATATCTTTTTGAGTTAGTGTTTTTGTTTTCCTCAGATAAATATCCAGAAGTGGAATTGCTGGATTATATGGTAGGGTTTTTTTTGTGTGTTTTTTTTTTAATTTTTTGAGGAAGCTTTTTACTGTTTTTGCATAGTTTACATTCTCTCCAATAGTACACAGGGGTTTTCCTTTTTTCCTAATCCTTGCTAATAACCTGTTATTTCTTTTCCCTTTGATAATAACAGGTATGAGGTAAGATCTCATTTGTGGTTTTGATTTTCCCTAATGATTAGTGAGGGTGAACATCTTTTCATATGTATCATGGCCATTTGTATGTCTTCTTTGGAAAATGTCTATTCAGATCTGCCCATTTTTTGATAGGATTTTTTTTGTTTCTGTAAAGATTTTATTTATTTATTTATTTATTTGACAGAGAAAAACACAGCTAAAGAGGGGACACACGCAGGGGGAGTGAGAGAGGGAGAAGCAGGCTTCCCGCAAAGCAGGGAGCCTGATGCGGGGCCTGATCCAGGGAATCTGGGATCATGACCTGAGCCAAAGGCGGTCACTTAAACAACTGAGCCACCCAGGCACCCCAGATTGTTTTTTTGTTATTGAGTGTATGAGTTCTTTTTGTGTTTTGGATATTATTAACCCATTATCAGATATGTGATTTGGAAAATTTTTTCATTTGGTTGGTGGTTTTCTTTGTAGTAAAGATGTTTTTTTAATCTGATAGAGTTTCATTTCTTTACTTTTGGTGTGACCCTTTTTTTCTTAAATGCACTTGCTTTGGGAGGTGAACATACTTTACAATGATACTAATCTCCATTTCAAGTTCATTCATATATTCTCAGGATTGTATTATGCATTTAATCATTTAAATTATCAAATTTAATGTTTATTATTTGCCTCTTTTTAATTCTGTAACAGGGTAAAATCCTTTACAAAGTTCGATGGAAAGGATACACATCAGATGATGATACCTGGGAGCCTGAGATTCATCTTGAGGACTGTAAAGAAGTTCTTCTTGAATTTAGGAAGAAAGTTGTGGAGAACAAAGCTAAGCCAGTCAAGAAGGATATTCAGGTATGTTTTATTTCATATTTCTTTTTTTAGTATAATAAACTTACTGTAATTTTTACTGACTTAAGGAATGTGTACTAAAGAATTTACGAATAGAGGTGCCTGGGTGGCTCAGTTAAGTATTTGCCTTTCCTCAGGTCATGATCCCTCCTGGGATCCAGCCTCTCGCTGGCTCCCCTGCTCACTGGGGAGCCTGTTTCTCCCTCTTCCTCTCCATCTACCCTCCTCCCCACCTCCTGCTTGTGCTCTCTCTCTTTCCCTTGCTCTCTCAAATAAAGTCTTTTTAAAAAATTACAAATAATAATAAAATAGTATTCTGTGTGTTGTAAATTCTTCATAGCCAGTTGATTCTCACAGAATGCTTAAATTGTCACCTTATGATCGTAGTTGACAAATAAATACAGTTTGGACATGCTGATTAATATTTTTCTTTTAGTTTAGAGTAAGGTGAAAGTGCGGATGTTAAAAACATGTCAAAACTTTTTGTTCATCCATGCTATGAGGATCTTGTTTTTGTGTACCTTAGGAACATTTTTTGTACTATTTATGTCGTTATAGATTCAGTGCATTCTTGTATGTCTTATCTGCATTATCAACATATGTCTGATTTTTCTGCTAATTAAAATAAATCTTAACTAATTTTATTTATTTATCTATCTATTTATTTATTTATTTATTTTTTTATTTAAAGATTTTATCTTTTTGAGAAAAAGAGAATGAGTGAAGGGGACCGGCAGAGGGAAAGGTAGAAGCAGATTCCCTGCTGAGCAGGGAGCAGGGAGCCCCATGCAGGGCTCCGTCCTGGGACTCCAAGATCACAATTCTAGCCAAAGGCAGTTGCCCAACTGATTGAGCCACCGAGGCACCTCTAGATCATTTTATAAAGCTATACATTTTTTGTTTATTTGTTTGTTTTAAAGATTTTATTTATTTATTTGACAGAGAGATCACAAGTAGGCAGAGAGGCAGGCAAAGAAAGCGGAGGAAACAGGCTCCCTGCTGAGCAGAGAGCCTGATACGGCCTGGATCCCAGGACCCTGAGATCATGACCTAAGCTGAAGGCAGAGGCTTTAACCCACTGAGCCACCCAGGCGCCCATAAAGCTATACATTTTAATCCATTAGAGACTATTCACAGATCTGATTATCCAGGTCTTTTGTTTTTCTTTTCTATTCCTGTTTTGGGTTTTAGTTACATTATTGCTTTTTAGTAAACTCTTTTTGATGGTAAGGAACGATTAAGAGATCAAATGAGCTCAGATAAGTTAAATTTTTTTAAGATTTATTTATTTGTCTTAGAGAGAAGAAGAGAGTGTGAGTGGGATGAGGGGCAAAAAGAAAGGAGGAGAGAGAATCGCAAGCAGGCTCCATGTACATGATAAATTGACACAGGGAGGATCGTGACCTGAGCTGAAATCAAGAGGCTGATGCTTAACTGACTGAGTCATCAGGTACCTCAGATAAGTTAACTTCTACCATCAGCAGTTTGGAAAAAGATTTCTTGATGGGCTAGAGTGGGATATTATTAAAGCAGATGCAAAAACTTGGATTAGGGTTTTCTTCTGTGGATTTGTTTGTTGTTTTATCCTTGGTCCTCTATTCCACAAATAATTGGATTTATTTATAAATCTTAAAAGAATTCCCATTGTACTTTTCCATGTAAATTTCTTTTATGGCTTTTATTGCTTTTAGTTTTCTTTTTCATTAGAAATTATTGTAATTTTTTTAGAATACTGGCAGAGCTTCTTGGACTTAGACCTCTATAGCAAAAATTTTTTGCAAGAAATACATTCTAACTTACCAAAGCCTAGATTTTAAGGACCGAATGTTTATCTTCAGTTTTATTTGAGTTTCAACCAAATGAAGAATGTTTATCTTCAGTTTATTTGAGTTTCAACCAAAACAAGATTAGGACCCAATTTCGACTGAATCTAGTAGTTATTAATAATAATAGCAGTAATAAGGCAGCTTATATTTACTGAGCACTTACACTATGTATGTGCCAGACACTGGATCACCATTTTATATGGATTAAGATGAGAAACTGAGGTTTAGATAAGTTAAGTAACTATAGCTCAGGTGAACTAGTTAGTAAAGATAGAGCCAGGCAGCTGCGTCCTCAAGCACTATGGTAGGCTGCCTTTTAGTTTGGGCTATAGCTTGAAATCCGTTTAGAGGAGTGGACTTACCAGTTTTTTCCATTTTTGTTATATTGGCAGGGTCTTTAATAAATACAGTTGTAAAATTACCAAGCAAAATGCTCATTACTTTTAAATTTTTTGTAAAGGAAACACTTTACAAAATGAGTTCACATTAAAATAGAGACTTTTTTCTTCAAATTCTTTTGCTATACGTATACTTCACTCTTCTGGAATGGGTGCCTATTCTTTCCTTCCCTGTTTCTTTCCCTAAAAACACTCTCACAAGCAGAAATACACCTGTTTTACTAAGTGATAGGTTCTTATTACTCAAAAAATTTAGACTTTTCGATTGAATTCTTCCTAAAGTGTATTCTCATTTTTCTGTTTTTCCTGCAGTAAAATAAGTTTGCTGAAACTTCTCCCAAGAAGTTTTTTCTTATAGAATACTAGCTTTATTGTCTCATTTACTTTACCAAGCATCTGGTTAAACCCTACTTGCAGCTCTTTTTCTTGATTTAGAATTACTGATAATGGTCTGAATTAGAATGATTCCTGATGGACTGGTATGTTTAAGGTTTATTCCTAAACTTATGAATCCTGTCCTACTTTTAGAAAGTATTTCTCCACTGAAGGATGCCTAGGTGGCTCCGTCAGTAGGCTATTCAACACTTGATCTTGGTGTTGTCAGTATGAGCCGTACACTGGGTGTAAAGATTACTTAAAAATAGTGTTGTTGTTTTTTTGAAAAAAAAAAAAAAAGAAAGAAAGTTCTCCACTTGTAACAACTATTTTTTTCTAAGCTCTCCTTACTATTTTATAAATAATTTAAAATTCTAAGGGTTCCTGGGTGGCTTAATTTGTTAAGGGTCTGCCTTCAGCTCAGGTCATGATCCCAGGGTCCTGGAATTGAGTGTCAGGCTCCCTGCTCAGTGGGCAATCTGCGTCTCCCTCTGCCTTTCCCCTCCTGCTTGTGATCTGTCTCTGTACCCCACCCCCAAAAATAAATAAAATATTTAAAAAAAATTAAAATTTTAGGCACCTTTTGAATCTGAAATTCAAAAATTCAAAATTTACATTTTAAAGACTGAAACTTCTCTTTCCTATATCAGGTCAGCTTTCTCATGAATTTTCTCATGTGTTAAGTATTCCAGTATATTGCTGTGACTCTGAGGTAAGGTCAGTGGATAGGAATATGGCAAAAATACTTAATTGGTCACTGATCTTTTTCCCCTTTAGCAAAAATAGTTTTGCTATTGATATGCTTTTGTGATTCTTTTCACTGTAGATGTAGAAACAGACTATAGGAGAAAATTGCTTTGTTCATCTCATTGTCCATATTCATGCAAGCAACAAATATGTGTTCTCTATGAAAATTGTGATGTATCTCAGTCACCAAAATTTTTGCTTATGGAGAGGCTTCACCACAGTAATATCTGTAAGAATATTTGATTTGTCACTTTTTCTACTTAAATCTAGGAGCATTGCTTGCTTAGGACTTAGTGAGCATCATAGAAATTAGAAATGGTTTCTAAAATAACCCAAAAGAAGTAGGGTAATGTAGGGAGAGAAACGAAACATGAGAGACTTTGGACACAGAAACAAACTGAGGGTCTTGGAGGGAAGGGGTGGAGGGATGGGAGAGCCTGGTGGTGGGTACTGAGGGCACGTATTGCATGGAGCACTGGGTGTGGGGCATGGGCAATGAATCTGGGAACACTGGAAAAATAAAATAAATTTAAAGTCAAAAAATAAAATAAAATAACCCAAAAAAGGGCACCTTGGTGGCACACAGTCAATTAAGTGTCTGATTCTTGGTTTCAGCTTAGGTCATGATCTCAGAGTCGTGAGATCAAGCCCTGCAGTGGGCTGTGCACACAGTGAGGAGTCTGCTTGGGATTCTCTCTCCCTCTTCCTCTGTCCCTCCTGTTCGTGCTTTCTTTCTCTGAAATAAATACCTATTTTTAAATAAAATAATCCCCCAAAATGGTGGTTAATGCTATTAATCAGAAAATACACGTGATGTAGAAATGGTGTTTGTTCATTGAAATACTTTTCATCATTTAACCTTTGGTTCCTATTTTATGTTTTTGTTGACCATGAAGTATTTTAAACTAAAAAAAGAAATGAGATGTTATTAAATATGTATGTGTGATGTGGTCTCGAGCTTTGATGGCTGATACTGTGTGACAGGTGAACCTCTACTGCACTGCGTCAGTAGCATTTTACTATTTATACCTTTTTGGGGTTTTTTATTTTACTTAGGGATAGCATTTAAATAGAGTGTCTGATATGGTTCAGACCCTTATTTTTAAAGAATTTTATTAAGGAAAATTTGAACATACAAACCTGGAAAGGGCAGTCATGAGACTCATTTATCAGCAGTGTCCATTGTTAACAATCCTTGGCCATTCTTCCATTTTTCTTTCCACTGCTCCCTCTCTGCCTATTTATTTGCTGGGATGATTTTTTTTTTTAATTTTTTGTTTGTTTGTTTGTTTTAGAGAGAGGAGGAGGTTGGGGGGAGGACTAGAGGGAGAGAGAGAATCCCAACCAAGCTCCAAGACAAGCGTGGAACCCGATGTGGGGCTCGAGCCCATGACCCCGAAATCATGACCTGAGCTGAAACCAAGAGTCGGATGCTTAACCAACTGAATCATCCAGGTACCCCTATTTGTGAGAATATTTTCAAGCAAATTCGAGATTTGAAAAAGGTCTACACATTATATATCATTGATAATTTTTACTCTAAGCACTTCCTTCCCCATTTTGTTTATCTGATGAAGAAACCACATCATTTTCTGTAGAATTTCCCATATGCTGGATCTGGTTGAGTGCATAGTGGTGTTAAACATGTTCCTGTAGCCCCATATTTCTATAAACTGGTAGGTAGAAATGGAAGCATAATTACATTTATATTCAGGTTTATTTTATTTATTTTTTTTTGCAGAGATAGTTGTAAATGGTATTCACCCCCTGCACATCAGAAAACACATGTTTAGTCGACTCCCTTATAGTAGGGTTAATACCATCTTTGAAATTACGTGTTTTCAGTCTGATCCTTCATTAGAAAACTCCCACCTTTTCATGTGTGGGTTTTAGGAACCATTGATCATTGCCTAGGACCATTCTTTCATTAGAGGGTAGAAGATAGTGATTTTCTAATTCTGTCATTCCCCTTTGCGTTTATTAGCAGAAGTCTGGAGACGCTGCAGTCATGGTTCTGAAATGAGGAGACACTGCTGGCAGGGAGAGGTGAAGACTGAATTAAGGTAGCATAGTTGGAAGAACTGATTCTGTATTCCATAGGATTTTGTGACCAATCTGATCTAGGGAAAAGCAGAGTCAGAGATGACTAACGTTACTGATTTAGGACCCAGACAAGTGATGGTCTTTACTTAGGGAACAGATGCAGTTTTGAACACTTTAGATTTAGTTACTTATTTGTCATCCAAGTGAAGATGTCCAGTTCCTCATTGGAAATAGTGGTCTGAGTTGAAGAGAAAGATTTGGGCTGGAAATGTAGATTGGGTGATTTGTGGAGAATATAGGATATGTTTATTCCCATGTCCCAAGTAATAATATGATTGTAAGTATTCTGAAAAAATAATTGAGTTTTCTAATTCTTGTTTGAAATTTTTTTGAAGTAATGTTAGTCATACACCTAGCAAGGTTAGTCATACACCTAGCAAGGTTAGTCATACACCTAGCAAGGTGAGGTTTGTTCTTCCTCTTTGCCCCCATACTGCACCCTACACCTTTTTTTTACCAGTGGGGACAGTTTAAATAAAAACTGGCTATATAGTTTGGAAATGAAGTCAACACCAGTCTTCAGCAAAATGATTTTCTTTCTTTCTTTCTTCCTTCCTTCCTTCCTTCCTTCCTTCCTTCCTTCCTTCCTTCCTTCCTTCCTTCCTTCTTTTTCTAAGAGGTGAGTGCGTTTATTTAGTTTTGGATCAAAATTATTTAAAATTTGCTGTTCTTTTTTTTTTGTTCAATTAGCCAACATATAGTACATCATTAGTTTTTGATGTGGTGTTCAGTGACTCATTAGCTGGATGTAATACCCAGTGCTCATCACAACATGTGCTGTCCTTAATACACATCATCTGGCTACCCCATCCCCCCATTACCCTCCCCTCTGTAACCTGCAGTTTGTTTCCCAGAGTCTTTCATGGTTTGTCTCCCTCTCTGATTTCTTCCCCTTCAGTTTTCCCTTCCTTCCCCTATGGTCCTCTGCACTGTTCCTTATGTTTTACGTATTAGTAAAACCATATGATAATTGTTTTACTCTGCTTGACTTATTTCACTTCTACCATTTGCCTCGACATGGATGGAACTGGAAAGGATTATGCTAAGTGAAAGAAGGCAAAATGTTTATTTTTTATTTTTTTATTAACATATAGTGTATTATTTGTTTCAGGGGTATAGGTCTGTGAATCATCAGTCTTACACAGTTCACAGCACTGACCATAGCACATATCCTCCCTAAGGTCCATCACCTAGCCACCCTATCCCTCCCACTCACCTCCCCTCCAGCAACCCTCAGTTTGTTAGGCAAAATGATTTTTTTTAAGATTTTATTTATTTGACAGAGAGATCACAAGTAGGCAGAGAGGCAGGCAGAGAGAGGAGGAAGCAGGCTCCCTGCTGACCAGAGAGCCCGACGTGGGCCTCGATCCCAGGACCCTGAGATCATGACCTGAGCCGAAGGCAGAGGCTTTAACCCACTGAGCCACCCAGGTGCCTGGCAAAATGATTTTTAAGACGAAAGAAGTCAGTTAGTTGTAAACTCTTTAGGATGGAGGGAAAATTGAAATAGTAGAAGTCATTAAGTACTCTTTCGCAGAAATTGCTTGAAGCAAAAGGGTAGCTTTTGGGTGAGAGAAAGCCAACTGAAGCACTTGAGAGCAGGTTGCAGACTTGAAGTCCTCATTGCATATTTCATATTTCGTATTTCTTGACAACAAAGACTTTTTGTTCTCCTGCACTGTTAACACTCCGGGAACTTTCACTTTTGTTTTGTTTTGTTTTGTTTTAAAGATTTTATTTATTTGACAGAGAGAGACACAGCCAGAGAGGGAACACAAGCAGTGGGAGGGGGAGAGGGAGAAGCAGGCCTCCCGCCGAGCAGCGAGCCTGATGTGGGACTCGATCCCGGGACTCCAGGATCCCTGAGATCATGACCTGAACTGAAGGCAGAGGCTTACCCACTGAGCCACGCAGGCGCCCCAGAACTTTAAATTTATCGGTGTGCCCAATCAGTAGCAGTACCTCAGGCATACTGTTAACCTCACGTACAGCTAGGATGCAGCTACATTCATCTGGATTTCCCCATTGGTCTTGGCATGTCCTTTGTTGCTTTCTGTTGGGCAGTGCATTTAGTCTCATGTCTTTCTTGGTTTTCTTTCCTCTAGAACAGTTCCATACCTGCTTTTCCATTTTTGTCTTTCATGATGTGGATCCTTTATTAGATGAATGCTGATCAGTATTGAATCACAAGTAGTGTTTTTTTCTAAGTTGGAATTGGATGGTTTCCTGATGATCAGATTCTGTGTGAGCATTGTGACGAATGTCTTATATAGGTAATTACATTACGGCAAGAGATACATGATACATCAATCATCCCGTTTATTGCTGTTGTTGAATTACAATTGTATGATAAAGGGAGGTCCATTTTTCCTTTTCTCTTTAAAAATACTTCTTTCCTTTAAAAATAATAAAATGATAATAAATAACCTAATGAATAGTCTTTGAGACTGAGAATCTCTTGTTCCCCAACAACCTCTCACCCTATGATTTTTAAATACCTGATGCTTCTTGCCTAAGTTATTCCTGTGGCGGTTACAAATACTGATTTTTTAATTCTGTTATTGTATATTTTTTGTTTGTATTTTAGAGAAAATAGCACCTCCCTCCCTGAAAATTTTTTTTTTATCAGTACACACTCATGGAATCTTTTTATTAGCAGTCATCCATTGCTGTTGTTATGTTGATGCTAAAATCATTCCAAATTTGGCTAGTAGGAGCCCCTTCAGGGCAGCTCTTGTGTCCTTTTGATTTTTTCCTTCCTGTTTTGAGCACATCATGCTTCTCACAAGGTGTTCTGGTGTCACCATGTACTTTCCTACTCCATCTCTGGTTATCAGTCATTTCTCCAAGGAACCCTGATTCTTTGTAGAGGAAGATAGGATTGAAAACAAAGATGTTTTTATTATTACTGGAGTATGATAATTTCTAGAGCCTTTAAGTAGAGCTAAAGGAAAAAATATTTGTCATTTTGTTTAAGTCATAAATTTGTATTGGTATCTGTAATTTCAGTCCACGACCTCAGGGTCTTGCACTCACTGTACTTGGCCATAGTCTGTTCCCTCTTCCTGCTGTGAGAACTGTGGCTCCCACCAACATTATATATACTCATTTACTCAGTCCTGCAAAAATGAGAAATTAGTTTCAGATTTACTACATCCATTCTGTTGTAAAACTGAGGATGTTTAGTATTCAGAAGTTCTTTGGGAGCACCTGGCTGGCACAATCATTAAGCATCTGCCATCAACTGCGGTCATGATTCCAGGGTCCTGGGACCTAGCCCCTAAGCCCCTCCTCAGGCTCCCTGCTCTGTGGGGAGCCTGCTCCCCCACCCTCTGCCTCCTTGCTTGTGTTCTCTCTCCGTTTTTCTCTGTCAAATAAATAAATAAAAACTTAGAATTTTATTCGGATTGATTTTTTTTTTCTTTTTGATGGTTATCAGTTTGATAAACAGGTTCTTCTGGTTGTTAATTAATACCTATATTTTTGCAGTGTTCCCTCATATCTGAAGTATTGTCCCTTCATTCTTGGTTTCAAACTATAAAGCAATCAGCCAGACTATTTTGTGGTGTTTAATATTTTCTCACTATTCTCTCCCCATTATTTTGATAGCTGCTCTAATCAAGAGTATTTAGTGACTGTTACATACTATACTCCTTATAGTCATCTTAATTCTAAAAGCAAATATCTAGTTATAATTTCTACCTGTCTTTCTTTTGATGTCTAACCAGTCATTATTGGTTATCTGAAGCTCGGTCTTTAGTATAGTGGTTCTCAGAATGTGGGCTTCAGGCCAGAAGCATCAGTTATCCTCATCTGGGAATGTGTTAAAGATACACGTTGGATAGGGCCCAGCTGCCTGTGTTTTGGGGGCTTCTTGGTTGTGGGGGGTTTTTTTGTTGTTATTGTTGTTGTTTTAATTAATTTATTTTTTAATTTTAGAGGGGAGGGAGAGCACAGAGCCCAACACAGGGCTCAATCCCATGACCGTGAGATCACGGCCTAAACCAAAATTAAGAGTTGGATGCTAAACTGACTGAGCCATGCAGGCACACTATGCCCATGTTTTGATACGCCTTCCAGCATTCTGATGCATGCTAAAGTTTTAGAGCCACCTCTGTAGTAGAAGAGCTTCTGAGAAAAATATTCCTAGAGTTCTTATATTTCATAATAGTTGTTTGTAATCTTTATATCTGAAAGCCAGTTTGACAGATATAAATACCTTGGCTCACATTTTCTTTTGTTGAATATCTTAATGTGTTATTCTATTGTTATCTGGCATAAAACACTACTCTCTAATGATGAATCTGAATTTCTTTCTTTCTTTCTTCTTTTTTTTTTTTTTAAGGTTTTTTATTTATTTGACAGAGAGAAACACAGCCAGAGAGGGAACACAAGCAGGGGGAGTGAGAGTGGGAGAAGCAGGCTTCCTGCTCAGCAGGAAGCCTGATGTGGGACTCGATCCCGGGTCTCCGGGATCATGACCTGAGCCGAAGGCAGTCGCTTAACCAACTGAGCCACCCAGGCGCCCCTGAATCTGCATTTCTTTCTCTTCTAAGTGACTTGGGTTTTTTTGTGTGATGCCTCAAAACTTTTGTTTATTTTCTCTGTTTTGTAAGCGTGTCTTTCTGGCATGCTTTTACTGTTTTAGAGTACTCTATTCCTTGGTCTGCTTTTTTCTTATAACAGCTCAGTAAAATATCTTACCCTAATCATTTTATGCTGTTTATATTGATATGAAATTACTTTTTCTGATATTTTTGAAGGCAAAAAAAAGAGAACAAGATAATTTTTTTTAAAACTTAATGGCTTCTGAGCTGTCTCCTTTATTATTTTTATGAGGGGTTAGTTAAAAAAAAGTGGGCCTTAGACTTAGGGAGGGTTTTTTTGTTTTGTTTTGTTTTGTTTCTGGCTTTGGTTTTACCCTGCATCACCTTTCCCCTGCCCATATCTGAATCTTCTCTTTTCTTTGCTTCTATTTTTCCTGTCCTACTTTATTTGGAATCTAATCTCAGCAGTTTCTCCTCATTTGGGGGCTTTGTCATGGAAGTCCTGAAGAGCCCATCGGCAGTACTTTCGAAAGTTCTCAGGACCTGGCCCAGGCCTGCCCTTCACATGTCCACAGATCCCTGCCGTCACCCTCTACATGCACAGCTTCTGCCCCTTCCTTCCACTCTTCTCAGATTGACCTATCAGTCTTTGTAGTGATATCTCCCATTTGCTTTCTCCTGTGTACGTATTCATAACAGTCTTATAGCTGCTAGTAGTTTGTCCCCATGCTTATATTTTGGGATTCACTGGGATACTTTGCTATTTAATTTGGTTGTAGATGTTGCCTGTGGGGATTTTGTTTTGCTATCCTACTAGCTTTGTCATTTTATTTATTATTCAGTTTTTTTAGTAAACTCTACACCCAACATGGGGCTTGAACTTATGACCTTAAGATCAAGAGTCACATGCTCCACCAACTGAGCCAAGCAGGCACCTCATAGCTCTGTCTTTTTATGAAGCAGTTCAGGGAGATTCAAAAAGTGATGCCAGTTCCGCCATACTCTCACTATCTTATTAGTCTCAGTGATGTTCATTTCTTAGACTCTATAGGAAAAATGTCAGTTTTTAAGGTTTTTTTATTTTTTTTTAATTTAAAGATTTTATGCATTTATACAGAGAGAGAGAGTGAGAGCACAAACAGGGAGAACAGCAGGCAGAGAGAGAGGGAGAAGCAGGCTTCCCACTGAGCAAGGAGCCCAGTGTGGGTCTCGAACCCAGGATCCTAGGATTATGACCTGAGCCGAAGGCAGATGCTTACAACTAGCTACCCAAGCACCTGGGAAAACGTTTTTAAAACATATCTATCTTCCCTCCCTTTCCACCCCCATGTCATTTAGGAAAGAAGACTGTGGAAATGGGAACTGAAAATATTTACCATGATGTTTTTGTGCCTATTCTAAATATTTTTAAGGTGTGAGGTTTTTGTTTTGTTTTATTGTTTTTTGTTTGTTTGTTTGTTTGTTTTAGCACTGAAAAGTATATTTTCTGTAGGAGGTATTTCAGGTTGCAACACAAATCAATCAGTTATGGAAGTTAGATTTGTGTGCAGTCTTGCCCATTCCATATGTAACTAATTGTGAAATACAGCAGCGCCTTTAAGGATATCTAGGATCTCGTCTTTAAAAAACCTTGTGTTTAGATTGGCCACTACTGTTTTGGCAGCCAAGAAAGTCTGTACAGATTACTTTCTTGGTGTTTTTGGAAAATTTGAATTTCAGATCATATAAAACACACCATATATAAAGCTTTTATTTTTCATTTCTGCTTTAGTTTGGGACCTTCAGCAACACCAACATTTTTTATCACTGTGTTTATCTGCTATTTATTTATTTATTTCAAAGTTTTTATTCATTTGACTGAGAGAGAGAGAACACAAGGGGAATGGGAGAGGGAGAAGCAAAGCAGACACCTGCCAAGCAGGAAGCCCAATGTGGGGCTCGATCCCAGGACCCTGGGATCATGACCCAAGCCGAAGGCAGACGCTTAACAACTGAGCCACCTAGGCGCCCTTTATCTGCTTTTTAAAAATGAGACTCGGTATCATCGCCAAGACCTATTTGTTAAATCAGAGACATAAGTAACATATAACTTCAGTTTCGATAAATAATTTAAAGAAGTTGAGAAACTGCTTGAAAATAAAAACATTTCTACCAGCTTTCATTAGTACTACTTTTCAAAACCTTTAAAGTGCTATGTTAATGACTAGAAGTCTTTTTATATTTTACAGAGACTGTCCTTAAATAATGACATATTTGAGGCAAATTCTGATAGTGATCAGCAAAGTGAGACAAAAGAAGATACTTCTCCAAAGAAGAAAAAGAAAAAATTAAGACATAGAGAAGAGAAAAGCCCAGATGATATGAAAAAGAAAAAAGCAAAAACTGGGAAACTAAAAGATAAATCCAAACCAGACCTGGAGAGCTCCTCTGAAAGTTTAGTTTTTGATTTAAGGACAAAGAAAAGAATTTCAGAAGGCAAAGAAGAATTAAAGGAATCCAAAAAGCCCAAAAAAGAGGATACAAAAGAAACTAAGGAATTAAAGAAAGTTAAAAAGGCTGAAATAAGAGACTTAAAGAATAAATTAAAAGAAGAGTCCAAAGAAAATAGAAAAACAAAAAAAGAGAAATGTGTTGAATCACACTTGGAATCTGAATCAAGTATACTTAATGACTCCCCTTTTCAAGAAGATGACAGTGAAGATTTACATTCTGACAACAGAGAAGAGAAGGAGAAGATTAAAAGTGTAAAAGATAAAGCAGGGCAGGATGCAGTTCAAGATGTTTTTGAGAAACAGCCAGATGGCTTTCTGAGTGCTGATGAGGATACAGATGTCAAAGCAAAGAGAAAAAGAAAGAAACTGAGAAAGGCTGAGGAAGTTAAAGAGAGCAAAACACTAGAAAACAGGAACCTTTTCCTAGAGAAGAAAACTATATATAAGAAGCAAAGGTATCAGGACAAAGGCAAAAGCACCACAGAGTTAGATAAGCTGCCACCTTTACCTGTCCAGACCCAAAAAAGTTCAAGAGCAGGTGTGGAAGAAAGAGGCCTCAGGTCCCCTGACTCAGGTGGAGAGGTAAGTACTCTGGGAATTGGTTGAAGGGCAGTCAAAATCTTTTTTATTTTTATTTATTTTTTTTTATTGTTACTTAAATTTTTTTTCCCCAGTGTTCCAAGATTCATTCCCCATTCCCCACACCCAGTGCTCCACGCTTTAGGTGTCCCCAGTACCCACCACCAGGCTCTCCCATCCCTCCATCCCCCTCCCTCCAAGTCCCTCAGTTGGTTTCTGTGTCCAAAGTCTCTGTTGTTTCGTTTCTCTCCCTGGATTACCCTAGTTCCCATTTACTTTCCTTCTCCCACTGTCCTCCAGGTTAACCCTCATGCAC